>SJYQ01034781.1:0-15408 GCA_006410935.1 Redunca redunca
TAAAAAATAGTATCATTACTCCTAGATTTCTTAAAGTAGAAAAAGGAAACCAACAAATCTAGAGATATTTAGAAAATAATTGCATTTTAATATGATTGTGTGTGTACATAACGTAAAAACCTTATTTACAAATGAACCATTAAACAGAGCACTATCATTAAGCAGTGTTAGAGATCTTGGTTAGGTGTTTTAACAAGGAACTCCACAAAATCATTTTGGAAAGCTCTACTAAAGCTAAAGACACACCTCCCCTATGACCTTGTAATTCCACTCTTTAGCATACCATGGAAAAATGAGTGCATATGCCCACAAGAAGACATATGTAAGAATATTCCTAAGAGCTTTATTCATAATAGCCAAAGCTGGAAACAAGCCAAATGTTTGTTTCAATAGGAAAATGAATAAATAATTGGTAGTATATTCATACAATGGAAAACTACACAGCAATATAAAAAACAAGCTACTGGTGTACTTAACAACATGGATATACCCCTCACGTATCAGGTTGAGTGATAAAAGCCAGACACAAAGGAGTCTATATGTACGATTCCATTTATATCAAATTTTAAAAGAGAAAAACTAAGTGCGGAAGATAAGAGACTAAATACTGGTTACCTGAGGGTAGGTGTGGACTGGAGTGTAGAGTGGAAAGAAGAAGGAGGGAGCTTTTGGAAGGTACTGGAACTATTCTATATCTTGATGTGAATGATGGTTACAGGAAAGAGAGAAGGAAGGTTAAGGGGAGGGTGTACTTATGTAGTAAAATTTACCAAGCTGCATCCTTAAGATTTGTACATTTACATAGTTTACATTGTATATATTATATCTCAAAGAAAATTAACTCCAACATACACTGTTATAAAAAGATAGAAGCAATTTTCCTTAAGCCATTTACATTCAAATGGCTAAGGCCAGATGTTTCAATGTACAACACATGTGTGTGTCTAAAATAATCACCCTTCAGCATACCCGATCGGTTGTCATAACAAAACTGGCTTGTGATTATACAGTCATTCTTTTGTTCAGGTAGCTCAAAGGCTTTATGAATTGATCTCACAATGTGGGCATTATGAACGTGGTAAGTCTAATTCATAAGGACACTTATCTTACATCCCAGGAGGGTTAGTTTTATTTTAAAAAATGTAATTTAATTCTTAAAATCTGAATATAGACTCCTGTTTTTGTTTGTTCTATTATTCTACACGGTTAGAAGTGCAGTGAAGATTATCAAAGGCTATAATGAAATCTTGGGAGGCAGTACCGTCTGGTGATTCACAGACTCTTCCATTTCCGTGAAGTATGACCTTGGGCAATGGCTTTCCTTTGGGAATGATAGTTATGAGGATTAACTAAATCAGTGTGTTTATAGGGCTGACTGTAATGCCTGGCACATGCTAATAAATGCTAGCTACTTTATTATTTAAAAGAGATCAGATGGTAAATATGAAAGAAATTCAGCTAGCATAATGTTTCCTTTCCAATACAGAGCACTCTTAACTTTCGTGACTTTCCTTTGTAAATAAGGATATATTTTTCCAAAACAGCAATATTCTCCTATGTCAAAATCCCTTGAAAAATAGAAACTATGGGTATAATAATATTAGACGTATGTGTCAGGCTAACAATTGAGCAGAGCTACTTGGGTTGACCTCCAGACCTGGGAGTAGGAGAAGAAATGCTTCTTGTTGTATACCACTGAATTTGGGAGTGGCTTGTTATATAGCATTATGTGTCAATAACTGACTTGTATACTAGGTAGCTGAGAGTGTAGAGCAGAGGTTGGCAAACTGTGGCCAGTAGGCCAGTTCTGTCCCATGGCCTAGTTTTGTGTGGCTCATGAGCTAAGAATAATTTTTATATTTTAAAAAGGCAGTTTAAAAAAATAAGAATATACAACAAAGACCTTATAGGGATGCAAAGCCTAGTATATGTACTATCCAGCCCTTTTCAGAAAAAAAGTTTGCCTATTCCTAGTCTAAAATAAAAGGGAATGAAGAGAAAAGAGAAATTCTCATCATAGCCATCGCAAAGGAAAAGATATTTTAATGCCCACTAAAACCCTGCCTAGATGGCTGTCCCCAACTGGCCTCTATGTTTTTGAGTGAGTAGAAGACCATAGCACTTACTGGGGAGGCTGTGTGTGTGAGGGACAGGAGACTGTAGGGGTGAATACCTCCAGGCCTGTGTTTCTATAGACCAGTGGCTGGACAACTGTTGGCCAAGAGGAGGCAGCAATGTTCACAAGGATAACTCGAGAAAACTGGCAAAAATCTTAACCAGAAATAATTTCTTCAGGTACAACAGCAATTCACAGCTTCTCATTTCACTACTGTTAGTTAAGAATGATTCCAAAGCCCTTTCCTAGTTCTTTTTCTCCTATCGAACTACTTATCCATTTGGCTTTCCTTGATTTACATTAGTGGTACAGACTATCATTTAACAGTAGGCTCCCGGGAAAACAGGATGAAAAAAGTGCTCTATAGTGGACTAGGTATGTGCTAGTATGTGTAATCCAAATCTATGCCCCAACCACTATTCCTGAAGAAGCTGAAGTTGAACAGTTCTATGATGACTTACAAGAACTTCTAGAACTAACACCAAAAAAAGATGAAAAGGCCCCCTTTCATCATAGGTGACTGGAATGCAAAGTAGGAAGTCAAGAGATACCTGGAGTGACAGGCAGTTTGGCCTTGGAGTACAAAATGATGCAGGGCAAAGGCTGACAGAGTTTTGCCAAGAGAACGCACTGGTCATAGCAAACACTCTCTACATAGCAAACACACAAGAGATGGCTCTACACATGGACATCACCAGATGGTCAATACCAAAATCAGATTGATTAGATTCTTTGCAGCTGAAGGTGGAGAAGCTCTATACAGTCAGCAAAAACAAGACCAGGAGCTGATTGTGGCTCAAATCATGAACTCCTTATTGCAAAATTCAGACTTAAATTCAAGAAAGTAGGAAAAACCACTAGACCATTCAGGTATGACATAAATCAAATCCCTTATGATTATGCAGTGGAACTGACAAATAGATTCAAGGGATTAAATTTAATAGGCAGAGGTGCCTGAGGAACTATGGACAGAGGTTTGTGACATTGTACAGGAGGCAATGATCAAGACCATCCCCAAGAAGAAGAAATGCAAAAAGGAAAAATGGTTGTCTGATGAGGCCTTACAAACAGCTGAGAAATGAAGAGAGCTAAAGGCAAAGGAGAAAAGGAAAGATAAGCCCATCTGAATGCAGAGTTTCAAAGAACAGCAAGGAGAGATAAGAAAGCCTACCTCAGTGATCAGTGTAAAGAAATAGAGGAAAACAATAGAATGGGAAAGACTAGAGTTCTCTTCAAGAAAATTTGAGATACCAAGAGAATATTTTATGCAAAGATGGGCTCGATAAGGACAGAAATGGTATGGACCTAACAGAAAGAAAGTTTAGAAACTTTAGTCTCTTGGTCACGTCCGACTCTTTGCGACCCCATGGACTGTAGCTTACCAGGCTCCTCTGTCCATGGGATTTTCCAGGCAAGAGTACTGGAGTGGGTTGCCATTTCTGTCTCCAGAGGATCTTCCCCACTCAGGGATCGAACCCAGGTCTCCCACATTGTAGGCAGACGCTTTACTGTCTGAGCCACCAGGGAAGTTATTGGACATAACAGAAGCAGAAGATATTAAGAAGAGGTGACAAGAATACACAGGAGAGTTATACAAAAAAGATCTTCATGACCCAGAAAAACACAATGGTGTGATCACTCACCTAGAGCCAGACATCCTGGAATGTGAAATCAAGTGGACCTTAGAATGCATTGCTATGAACAAAGCTAGTGGAGGTGATGGAATTCCAGCTGAGCTATTTCAAGTCCTAAAAGATGATGCTATGAAAGTGCTGCACTCAATATGCTAGCAAATTTGGAAAACTCATCAGTGGCCACAGAACTGGAAAAGGTCAGTTTTCATCCCAATTCCAAAGAAAGGCAATGCCAAAGAATGTTCAAACTACTGCACAATTGTACTCATCTCATATGCCAGCAAAGTAATGCTCAATATTCTCCAAGCCAGGCTTCAACAGTACATGAACATGAACTTCTAGATTTTCAAGCTGGATTTAGAAAAGGCAGGGGAAGCAGAATTCAAATTGCCAACATCTGTTGAATCATCAAAAATGCAAGAAGGTTCCAGAAAAACATCTGCTTTATTGACTATGCCAAAGCCTTTGACTGTGTGGATCACAATAAACTGTGGAAAATTCTTCAAGAGATGGGAATACCAGACCACCTTACCTGCCTCCTGAGAAATCTGTAGGCAGGTCAAGAAGCAACAGTTAGAACTGGACATGGAACAACAGACTGGTTCCTAAATGGGAAGGGAGTACATCAAGGCTGTATATTGTCACCCTGCTTATATAACTTATATGCAGAGTACATCATGAGAAATGCCGGGTTGGATGAAGCACAAGCTGGAATCAAGATTGCCAGGAGAAATACCAATAACCTCAGATATACAGATGACACCACCCTTATGGCAGAAAGTAAATAGGAACAGAAGAGCCTGCTGATGAAAGTGAAAGAGGAGAGTGAAAAAGCTGGCTTAAAACTCAACATTCAAAAAACAAAGATCATGGCATCTGGTCCCATGACTTCATGGCAAATAGATGGGGAAACAATGGAAACAGTGACAGACTTTATTTTTGGGAGCTCCAAAATCACTACAGATGGTGACTGCAGCCATGAAATTAAGACACTTGCTCCTTGAAAGAAAATTAATGACCAACCTAGACAGCATATTTAAAAGCAGAGACATTACTTTGCTGACAAAGGTCCATCTAGTCAAAGCTATGGTTTTTCCTGAGCACCAAAGAGTTGATGTTTTTGATGTTTTTAAACTGCAGTGTTGGAGAAGACTCTTGAGAGTCCCTTGGACTGAAAGGAGATCCAACAAGTCCATCTTAAAGGAAATCAGTCCTGAATATTCATTGGAAGCACTGATGCTGAAGCTGAAGCTCCAATACTTTTACCATCTGATGTGAAGAACTAACTTATTGGAAAAGACCCAGATGCAGGGAAAGATGGAAGGCAAGAGGAGAACAGGACAACAGAGGATGAGATGGTTGGATGGCATCACCGACTTGATGGACCTGAGTTTGAGCAGGCTCTGGGAGTTGGTGATGGACAGGGAAGCCTGGCATGCTGCAGTCCATGGGGTCGCAAAGAGTTGGACATGACTGGGGGACTGAACTGACTGACTGTGCAGCTCTTGCCATTTTTAGGGAGTCAGCTCTGTCAGACTGCTGAATCTGCAGGGAGAGGCAGTAAGAAGTGAAACAGGTATATGTAATAAGCAACAGCACATAAGAGAGCCACACAAGAGCTGGCTATGAAAAGAAGCTATTGCCTATATATCCAGATGTCCATATTAGGTGGTGAGATAGTTCTCTATTTATAGCCACTCTTGGTGGAGAAAGATCCTGGACAGACACACACTATTAATTTGCAGTACTTATGCAATAAAGACCAGCATTGTTTTTGTAGACAAAAATTTGGATTCTAAGCTACTTTTGCTACTTCCTTTTACCAAAATATCATGTATTAGGTGCAAGTGAGTGTTGCAACACTAGGTTGTTTCTTTATTAGACATGTAACTTGGTAACATTTTATAATATATTTTGTTTACATGGAATTTGAAAAGAGCTTTAAAATAAAATTCCTAATTGGGAAAGAGATTCAGCATTGGGCACTACCTATCTACTATATATTGTGCCTAAGAAATCAATGTCCCTTACAGAAAAGCCCGAGAGCAAAGTTTGTCTGGGTCATAAATATAGCTGTTTCCCCCTCTGTCTGTAGGAGATTATCCACTACTGTTATTTTACACCTTATTCTAGCCTCTGCTGATACTTTAAGGTTGACAGCATAGCATTTGAGCCTTAAATTAGTTCTGAAGTTTTTTTAATCTAGAGCTATATAGATGCTATTTGGAATTGCATTGTACTTATTTTGTAAGAACAGAAGGAAATTGAAAAATAGTTACTGACCTGAAAACAATATATATTTTTAAAAATTCTGAGAGGCTATGTGGGTATAATAACGTTAGAGCAAAACTATGTGTTTTTTCAGGTCGAGGCTGGTGGCATTTACAAAGTGCTTTGAATCTTATTCTTGGATCGTCTCTGTAGCTCTTGTTACCTCAAATAAGTCAGCTCACCTGTGTTATTCTTGTGAGCTCTCACTCAGGCCTTTGTGGGGTGATATGAAGGATATCAAGAAAAGCCTCATTTACCTCAAATATCTGATCAATGTGGTTTTGAAGGAAAGATAGTATTTGGGATGAGAAAAGAAGAAGCTTTTTTTTTTTTTTTGGAGGAATGGAGATACTCCAAAGATAAGATTTTTCAGTTTCTCAATTTTGCTTAGAGTCAATTTCAAGCGTGGTGAGGGAAGGACATAAAAACTGGCCTTTAAACTTACTTGGAGAGTAATGAATTCTTTATGAGGTGACTTGAGTTCTCTGGCAAGAAAGCACATAAGAGCAGGAAGAATATTCTCAATACCCAAACACCTTTGATGTCAGGATGGAGAGATTTTTGTCTTGAAAGGACAGGGTACAGGTGTCCCCAGTGTCAGGAACTGGGCTTGGTGAACCTCAAGTGGCCATTCTGCTTCTGCAACCTCTGGATGAATGCTGGTGAAGACATGATGTTTGGGCTCCTAAAGGCCTCTGCGAAATCACAGTTTTCAATGACTGTGTGATGACATTGCCATAGTAAAACATTCAATATATGCTTGATTGACTTCCAGGCTCTTTGTATTTTAATCCCACTTCCCATCTCCAGTCTTCATGTCATGTCATGCCATCCCATCCCATCCTATCATGCCATCCCATCCCATCCTATCATATTCTGTTCGTTTTGATTCCATCCAGTCCCATTTCATTCTGCTACTTTCCACAACCAATGAATATCCAACAAAGAATTGTTGGGTGCTCGGAGATGGAAAGTGAATTAGGTTTTGTAACAACATAGTATCCCATTGGAGAGACCAGCTCATACATATGAAACAAAAATAACATAAAACCACACGCAACTAAGAGGCCTATTGTGAACACACATTCAGTATTTAAGAGAAGGGAAATGGAGGTTTAGGTGATCAGACATGTCTTCAGGGAAAAGATGGCCTTGAACTCAGACTTGAGGAATGAAGAGGTTTTTTTAAAAACAGGGGGCAAGAAGTTTCCTTGGGTGAGGGTAATGTAGGTGAGGGTGATGGGTAAGGAAATGTACAGTTGAAGGAGGAACATTTTGTCTTTCTCTTCACATGTTTGCCTCAGCCTGTAGAATGAAAACATCTACTCTGTTGGGAGTATTAAAAAGAAGGTTTGATTTTTCCTTACTCCTGTCACACAGTGTTCTCCGTGGGAACAGAAATTATTTATCTGAGTGGTAGAATTAGACTGTGGTACCCTTAAGACCATTCTAATCTACACCATTACACTGGTGGACTAGAGATTACTGATATTTTTCTCCTGGTCCATCTGTGCTTGCTGAGGTGTGAGGAAGGCCAAGTTCCCTGGAGTGTCTAGTTAAGAATCTCTTCTGCAGATCTAGTTTCCCTTGTGTGGGTTTCAGTGTCTGGACTTGGGGTAAGGAAATAGGAAGTTCATTCTGGCTTCAGACCTGAATTACATTCTCCAAGGCAGCTTTAGTAGAAATGAAGCTGGGATTTTGACCCCATTACAGTCCTATATCCATTCATCAATTGGTTCAAAATTCAGAAGGATAGAGTATGAATAATTATCAGTTGTGGACCATAGTATCAGGCGGTAATATAGCATGTTCAAGGTGGGTAGAAGTGAAGGAGACCGTGAAAAGACTGGCTAGTCAGAAGGCTTATGGCAGAAAAAAGTAAGTGATGAGCTGGGATAAGATGAAGGGGTAGACTGCAGAAGGCCTTGGTTGCCAATATATGGATGGGAATGTTCATAGCCTGGCTGCTCTAAGAGAGATGTAAAATCAGTTTCAATGCAATGAACTAAATGCTATCACAAAGATGCTTTCAAAGAATGAAAGAGGCTAATTCTGCTGGAGAATTGTGTGGGAAGATGCAGGAGGAGGAGAGGATGATAATGGAAGGTTTTACAGAGGCAGTGCATTCCAAAAGCTGAGAGTGGTCCAGTATGTCAATAGCATTTCCTCAGCCCCTTCTCCAGTGCAACAGCTGCTTGGGGGACAGCAAGAGATGAGACTGAAAAAGTAGGCAGAAGAGAATGCTAAGGGCTTTGCATTAAGTGCTGGAGGTAGGAGGGGGGCCCTGGAGTTGGTTTTATTGTACACATTTATACTTACTGCATAGTAGGTTTATGAACCATGAGACTGTGTCCCCCAGGGCCAGAAATAAACATGCTATTTGAACCCTGACATGACCTTAGCTGGCAAAGTTCTTTGGAGAGGAAGAGAAGCTGCTTTGCTATAGGTCCTACACGTGGTAAAGGATTGCTCCACTAAGGCTTTCCTAGGAGGTGCTTGCTCATTATTTTCTCAGTGGGCACCTGCTGCTGGTGCCAGGAGAAGCTCTGGAATGAGTGCCATACCCGAGGGAGACTGCAGTGAAGATGCACTTTTAGCTACATAGGATGGTGGTAGGGATTGTGGAGGCGGGTTGCTCCCTATTCTCATGACTCCAGCCACACTCAGCTTCCCTTTTCCCTTTTCTAGTTGCCTAGCTCTCTTCCTTTCATAGTTTAATTAGTGGGAAATTTTGCTGAGAGTCCTTGAGTGTTAACAAAAACCTCTTCTAGAATGTTGGATCTGGAATTGATTTCACAAACCTTCAAACTTGGTCATTATATTAAAGTATCTTTAAAGGGAGACTGGAGGATAAAACAAGACCCTTGAGCTCTGCTCACATGTTACTATTCCAGTGACCATTTTATTTAGCAGGACACTCACCAGACTCCTTGTCTCACTCTCCATTCTAGTACTCACTCTCTTCTAATAGACTCTACAATTTATTTATGTTGTTTACTGTTTCTCTCTCACCTGAATATAAATTACCTGAGGGGAGGTATTTTCCTGTTTTATTCACAGCTGTATCCTCAGTGCCTATAACACTGTCTTGCACATAGGGAAAATTCAATAAATATTTGTTGTGTTTCTTTCCTTTTGTATGGAAATCCAGGTAGGAGGTACAGCAGACACTGTCCACATCTCCCATCCCCTTGGCCCCCACCCCCTCGTAGCACATCAGACTGACCTCCACCTACCAGCGCTTGCATCATCTCTTTACCAAAGGGATTTCTTTGGTCATAAGAACCTGTTCTGCTCTGAAGCAAATGATAGGCCAGATAGGCAGAGAATTAGTAGTGTCTAAGAGGAGCCCTCAACTACTGGCTGACTGACAGAGTTGTTAAATCAAAACCTCAGCATGCTCCACACTCAGCTGGTATAACTCTAAGATGCATGTTCTATACTAACTCCCAGAGTTTCTCAGTGCAATTAAGCTCTAGTTGCCCATAGTGCCACTTGCTTGAAGCACACATCTTATATTAGCTACCTTCCCTTCCATAGCTCACCTTCTATCCCTTACTTCCCTATTAGTGTTTCCTGACAGCACCTCCCAAATATACCATTTGCACTGAAATTCTTGTCTCAAGGGCTATTCCTGCTGCTGCTGCTGCTAAGTCACTTCAGTCGTGTCCGACTCTGTGCGACCCCATAGATGGCAGCCCACCAGGCTCCCCCGTCCCTGGGATTCTCCAGGCAAGAACACTGGAGTGGGGTGCCATTTCCTTCTCCAATGCATGAAAGTGAAAAGTGAAAGTGAAGTCACTCAGTCATGTCCAACTATTCGTGACCCCATGGACTGCAGCCTACCAAGCTCATCTGCCCATAGGGTTTTCCAGGCAAGAGTACTGGAGTGGGTTGGCATTGCCTTCTCTGAAGGGCTATTCCTAGGGGAACCCAAACTAAGATAGGAGGTGTTCAATAAACATTCAAATTAATTAATGATTATATTCTTATACTACCTTTCATGCCTATTGGAGTAGGCAGCAAACTAATTGGCTGTGGATAAATTTTGGCTGAAGATGTGTTTTGCTGGGTGGCGATATTTGAATAAATTTATGTATGTGGCATGTACTTAACATCCACGTGCTGTAGACATTTACATTGAAATTTAGAGTTTGGAGATTGTATTCTGAGAAGCAGCATACAGAATCGAAAAGCAGTTAAAAAGACTTTCATGTTATGTTCATATATTGGAATATTATTCAACAGTAAAATGAAATGAAGTACAAATACTGCTACAACTTAGATACACCTTATGCTAAGTGAAAGAAGCTAGTCACAGTAGATTACATATGATTTTATTTATATGAAATATCCAGAATAAGAAAACCTGTACAGATAGAAAGTTAGTAGTTTGTTGCCTAGGGCTTTGGTTGTTGCCTAGGTCTTTAGAGGGGATAGGGTGATCTAGAGGTTGGTGACTATGGGGAGTGAGATTTCTTTGGGGGACGGGTAATGAAAATGTTCTAATGACTGTGGCAATGGATGGACAACTCTATCAGTTCAGTTCAGTCGCTCAGTCATGTCCGACTCTTTGTGACCCCATGAACTGCAGCACACCAGGCTTCCCTGTCCAACACCAACTCCCAGAGCCCACCCAAACTCATGTCGGTGATGCCATCCAACCATCTCATCCTCTGTTGTCCCCTTTTCCTCCAGCCCTCAATCTTTCCCAGCATCAGGGTCTTTTCAAATGAGTTAGCTTGTCAAATCAGGTGGCCAAAGTATTGGAGTTTCAGTTTCAACATCAGACCTTCCAATGAACACCCATGACTAATCTCCTTTAGGATGGACTGGTTGGATCTCCTTGCAGTCCAAGGGACTCTCAAGAGTCTTCTCCAACACCACAGTTCAAAAGCATCAATTCTTCTGTGCTCAGCTTTCTTCACAGTCCAACTCTCATCCATACATGACTACTGGAAAAACCATAGCCTTGACTAGATGGACCTTTGTCTGCAAAGTAATGTCTCTGCTTTTTAATATGCTGTCTAGGTTGGTCATAACCTTCCTTCCAAGGAGTAAGTGTCTTTTAATTTCATGGTGGCAATCACCATCTGCAGTGATTTTGGAGCCCAGAAAAATAAAGTCTCTCACTGTTTCCACTCTTTTCCAATCTATTTGCCATGAAGTGATGGGACCGGATGCCGTGATCTTAGTTTTCTGAATGTTGAGCTTTAAGCCAAATTTTTCACTCTCCTCTTTCAGTTTCATCAAGAGGCTCTTTAGTTCTTCTTCACCTTCTGCCATAAGGGTGGTGTCATCTGCATATCTGAGGTTATTGATATTTCTCCCAGCAGTCTTGATTCCAGCTTGTGCTTCTTCCAGCCCAGGGTTTCTCATGATGCACTCTGCATATAAGTTAAATAAGCAGGGTGACAATATACAGCCTTGACATATACAGACAATTCTATGGATATGCTAACATCTGTTGACTTGCATGCTTTAAATGAATGAATTATGTGGCATGTGAATTATATATCATTAAAACTGTTTAAAACATATCAGGCAAATTTGAAATCGAGTCCTTAACTATACAATATACTTATCATATATGAGCCAAATGAGCTGTACAGGTAAATGCAAAGGTGGGAACAGGAAAGAAGAATTCCCCTGTGTCTGGTTTCTCAGTAAAAGACAAATGGGGTTCAGATGAGGAGACAGAAGTAAGGGTGAGAGGTATTTCAATCTAGGGGGCAGAGGGAGCAAAGTACAGCAGTGAATAATAGTAAAATCTTTCCTTCATTGAATGTCTGCTATGTACCAGGTCTTATACTAATCATTTTGTCTTCATTATCTTTTATTCTACAACTTTCATTATAGTTATTATTCTCTCTTATTTTGAGAAAGAAGAAACCGAGGCTCAGAAGATTGATCACCCATGATCACCAAGCTAGTTAGTCCAGACACAGAATCCAAGATTCAGGTCTCTCTTCGTCCAAAGATTGCATATTTTCTATTAGTGTTTATACAGTAATAATAGTAAATAATTCAATAGGGCTTGCTATGTGTTAGGCACAGTCCTAAGTTCTGTGCATATGTTAGCTCATTTAAACTACACTGAGAGAATGCTGGCTGAAAAAAATTGTGTTANGGGATATTTGAAGACAGATTTTTAAAAAATAGTTCTCTGAGTTTCTTAAAATTGGAAAATCAGATAATGCCATTACCTGTATGTGAATTAGAATTTTCTTTTGCAGAATGTTATCAGAGTTATTTTCCTTTTGAAAGGTAGCTGGTATGGCTAGGGAGAATTAAAATAATAGGCTGCCAGTAAATGACTGAGGTTAGCCCAGAAACCATTTTGCAATATGTTTGAACTTTAGCGTATAGCTAAAGGGTAACATCAATGTTTACAGCAAAGGCCATAGTAACGTTTAGGTTTTAGATGCTACATATGCTTTGGCTCAAAAATGTGTTATGCATCATAGGTAATTTTGATCAGTGCTTAGTTTGAAAACTATGTTTTGATTTCTTAAATGCAGCCTCCAAGTAAGAGTACGTGGTTTAGATCCCTTCTTCCCACACTTCTCTTACTGGGTCTTAGGATAAACTGAGCCAAGAGAGTTGAATCTTCTTAGTTTTCAATAGCTTTGTGGAAAAGGCACCAGGGAAAAGTTAGCTTGGCGCTAAAGAATAGGGTTTGGGCAGTTCTGTGCACTTTAAGAAATTTGAGTCCTTATTATAAGCTGGAGTGCAACAATGAGTGTTGTAGCCTTTCACTTAAGCTCATGCTTTGAGTCTTAAAACTCTGACCTCTGGCTTTCCTTAAGATGAGAAAGATGGGGACATATGTATTATTATCACCTTGATAGTTAAAAGCCACATCCATTCCCAAGAGAACAATGCTCTTGTTAATTAAGTGAATCTTCAACCCTGGAACCAAGGCTCTGGGATTTGGTGCCATTTCTCCTTTTCTGTTTTACACATTCAATATATCGTCCTCCATCCTTCTTTTAAGTATGTGGTATCAAAAAGAAGAGCTGGCATGGCTAAGGAGAATTAAAATATGATACTATCTGTAAATTACTGTAAATTATATGTCCAAGATAAGCATGCTGCAGTCCATGGGGTCGCAAAGAGTTGGACATGACTTAGTGACAGAACAACAAATATGTCCAAGAAGCTATTTGCAATATTTTAAACTTCATCTTATATCCAAGGGGCAATCACTGAAGTTTTATAAATATGGGTCTGCCATATAGGCTCTAGAAATGTAAATCTCTGTTCTGTGGGAGTAATGAACTGGAAGTGAGACACGAGAATAAATATAGGAATCCCACTTTGTTGTTGTTTAGTTGCTACCACTGCTGAAGTATTATTACAATGTTCCCAACTTGATAGTGAACATGGAAAAGAAAGGCAGGGCATAAGAGATAATATGAAGAAATAACTAGTTAAAGGACTTGTTGGGGAGAGTCTGATGAAAGGAGGGTATCAAGATGACTTTGAAGTTTGAAGCCTGGGGAACCATTTTTCCATTTCCCCCCTAAAACAACCCAGAGAAGTAACAGCTTAACAGGTTAACTTAGTGTTTTGATGTTTCCTTGTGGGTGGAGGAATTGACAAGTAAACTTAATTCTTCTGAATTCTAACATTAAAGTAAACAACCTTTGGAGGCATGTGCAATGTCCTGGTCTGCAGCCATGAGTGACTGGTGCTCTGGTTTTTCTATTCAGGACATTCTTACAAAATGCTTTGAATGGTTAGAACACTCAGAGATTGATAGATTGATTTAAGGAGCTAAGATCCTTGGTGTCCAAATATAATCCATTTGATGGCACTTTCTGAAAGTGTGATGAGATGAATGCACATTGCAAAATTTCTAGAACCATGTCTCCTTCCACTTCTTATAAAGAGGAGGAATTCGTTTATCTTTGCCAATTCTCTGACTTTCTAGGGACACAGAGGAAAAGAGAAGAAACAGATACTTTAATTTGTCTCTGCTTAAAACTAGATGAGTTTGTTTGCCTAGTTACATTTGTCTACTTGCTCTGTCTTAGACCCTTTTTAGAAGTGATATGCTATCTATTTTTCTTTTCCTTTAGGATTTATCACGAGCCTTAGGCTCTATTGCTTCTTCCTATCCTTCTAAGAAACAAATTATTTTCTCCTTTTCTTTCTTAGCTGTCAACTATAATGGAAGAGAGAGTATTAATTTCAACATAATCTCCCTGAATGGTTGATATCCTTGCATTTTTTTACTTTAAAAAATGCACTTTCCTCCACTTTAAATGTAATTTTTGTGATATTTGTAATTTTATGATGTTGAATTGGGTACTATGTCATGTAAACTGCAAATCTTGCAGAAAGGAGGAAATGAGATCTCACTTAGGAATTTACAATCAGATGAAAGGGAAAGCCTGTACAAGAAAAGAATGAGAAAAATGTGTACATGAAAAGAATTACTTTCAGAAGTAGAGGGATAGAGAGAGTAAATCTTTTAGATGGGAAAAGAAGAAATAAAATAAATGTTTTATGCCACCCAAAATGTTGGATCTCCAAGATGCCCAGTATAAAGGATCCTCCTCGGGTGTAAACACCTATCCACTTCTATGATGTAAGTTGAAGAGTAGCAAAATGTTAAAGAAGGCTACTACTCCCTCCCAGACCAAGACTACACAATGGAGGAAAAGATAGTTTGTTCAGGGGACTTCCCTGGTGGTACAGTGGATAAGAATCTGCCTGCTGCAGGGGATGTGAGTTTGATCCCTGGTCTGGGAAAATTCCACATGCCACAGAGCAACTAAGGCAACTTCACAGCTACTGAGCCCGTGTGCCTAGAGCCTGTACTCCACAACAAGATGTGCCACTGCAATGAGAAGCCCGTGCCGCACAACGAAGAGCAGCCCCCACAACTGGAGAAAGCCCGCACTCAGCAGTGAATAACCAGTGCAACCAAAAATAAAATACATATATTATTACAGAAAGAAAGAAGCAATAGTTTGTTCAACAAATGGTGTTGGGGGAACTGGCTGTCTACATGAATGAAATTGGACCCATATCTTATACCATACATGAAAATCAACTCAAACTGGATCAGATTTAAATCTAAGACCTGATATTGAAACTATAAAACCCATAGAAGAAAACATAGGTGATTAGCTTCATAAAATTGGTATTGGCGATGATTTCTTGAATATAATACCAAAAGCACAGGCAACAAAAGCAAAATCAGGCCAGTGGGACTACATCAAACTAAAAAACTTCTTTGCAGCAATGGAAATAATCAACAAAGTGAAAAGACAACCTGTGGAATGGAAGAAAATAATGTAAGCCAAAATATATATGATAGAGGATTAATATCCAAAAATGTAAGGAACGTCTACAACTCAGTAGCAAAAAATACCA
>SJYQ01034781.1:18069-33227 GCA_006410935.1 Redunca redunca
TAAAAAAAAAAAAAAAGGATAACATGAAATGGTGGCAAGTAAGAGTAGAAACTGGATCAGTCACAAATTGCTGGTGGAAATATAAAATGGTTCAGCCAACCTGGAAAACAGTTCAGCAGTTTCATAAAATAATAATAACAATAAAACTAAACATACATATAGCATACAACCCAGCAATTGTATTTTGGGGCATTTATCCCAGCAAAATGGAAATTTGCTTGTACACAAAAACCTGTGCAGAAATGTTCACAATAGCCTTATTTGTAATAGCCCCAAACTGGAAACAACCTTGATGTTCTTCAGTGGGTGAATGGTTAAACCAACTATGGTACACCCATACTATGGACTATTATTTAACAATAAAAAAGAATAGACTACTGATATGTCTTGGATGGATTTCTAGACAGTTCTGCTGAGTGAAGAAAAGCCAGTCTGACGAAATTGCATGTATACTGCACCATTCCATTCCATTATGTAACAAACATTCTTGATATGACAATTAAAGGAATAGAGAACAGATTAGAAGTTGCCACCGGTTAAGAGACTGGGGCAGAGAATTGGGGAGAAGTAGGTACAGTTATAAAAGTGTATCCTTGTTGTGATCAAACTGTTATGTAGTATGTTGACTGTGGTGATGGACCCATGAATCTACACATGTGATAAAATTGCATAGAGGTAAATATGTACATGGGCTTCACAGGTAGGTCAGCAGTAAAGAATCTGCCTGCCAATGCAGGAGACACAAGAGACATGGGTTCGATCCCTGGGTGGGGAAGATCCCCTGGAGTAGGAAATGACAACCCACTCCAGTATTCTTGTCTGGAAAATTTCATGGACAGAGGAGCCTGGTGGGCTACAGTTTGTGGGGTTGCAAAGAGTTGAACATGACTCAGCCACTGATCATGCACAAATATGTATATATAGATATAGATATACTCACAAATGGGTTCATGTAAAGCTGTAAAATCTAAATAAAATAGAGAGATTGTATGAAAATCAAAATCCCTGTTGTAATATGGCAGTATAGTTATGTAAGATGTTACTACTGGGGGAAACTGGGGGGAGAGTTTATGGAATCTTTCTATATTATTTCTTATAACTTTATTTGAATAAAATGTTTAAACCTGAAGAAGAGATTGGGTAAATTAAACAATGTTAGAAACAAAAATGGGACAAAACATCATAGATCAAATATATCAGAGATTAAAAATGGTGAGAGATTTTATGGTAAACTTTTACTCATGTACTTGAAAACTTAGATAAAACAGATAATTCCCCAGAAACTATAACATTAAAACTGACTAAACAGAAAACAGAAAACCAGAATAAACACAATCATTAAAGAATCTGAGTCAGTAGCTAAAGATTCCCTCCCACACAAGCACAAATTACTTGGCCTAAGTGATTTTATGGATGAATTCTTTGACCAGACATTCAAGAAACATAGGATTCCAATCTTCTGTAGCCTCTCAGGCAATAGAAAATGAGGGAACACTCAATTATTTTATTGAGGCTAGTATAATTTTCATATAAAAACAGACATGGGCATTTTAGGAAAGGAAAATTGCTGGCCAATCTCACCAATTATTATAAATACAAACATCCTAAGTGAAACATTATCAATACTATTTTAATAATTATAAAATATTATCAAGAATAGTTTATTTAAGATATTTGCATTTTAATGTCTTAAAATATGCAACAAAACTTTTATGCTTGAATTTAACTCAGGCATAAAAGTGTAGCTAGGAATAAGTAGGACTCATGAGGTTATCGTCAGAAAATAACTTTGATTTCCCTGTTGCCAACTTAAGTCCACTCTATGGGATTACATCTTTTCTCTTGGATCAAAAGTAAGACAGTTTCTTGACCCTTGTGTATTTTGGTCATGTCTTATCACAGAAAGAGTCTCAGCTTAATTAGAGTATCAGTAATAATTAAAACTTTAGTATTTCTTTAAAGCTGCATCTTCTTCCATCTCTCACCTTGGCCTACTGTGGGCTGTGTAGTTGAAATGAGAAAGGAGATGTAGTCAGTATCTTCTTACTTTCTCCAAAGAGTGCTTCTAATCCTTCACTGCCATATTGCTTATGTGGGTTTGTGATCCCTCTAGAATTGCACCATAGAAGGAAATAGGTGAGAAGAGGAAGTTCTTTCTTGATTAATTCTTTCATGAACCAGCACCAACATTATTTGAGCTTTGTTGTTGTTCAGTCACTAAGTTGTGTCTGACTCTGTGACCCCCTGGACTGCAGCACGCCAGGCTTCCCTGTCCTTCACTATCTCCTGGAGTTTGCTCAAATTCGTGTCCACTGTGTCATGATGCCATCCAACCATCTCATCCTCTGCCATCCCCTTCTCCTTTTGCCTTCAGTCTTTCCTAGCATCAGGGTCTTTTCCAATGAGTTGGCTCTTTGCATCAAGTGGCCAAAGTGTTGGAGTTTCAGCTTTAGCATCAGTACTTCCAATGAATATTCAGGGCTGATTTCCTTTAGGATTGACTGGCTTGATTTCCTTGCTGTCCAAAGGACTCACAAGAGTCTTCTCCAGCATCACAATTCAAAAGCATCAATTCATTGGTGCTCAGCCTTTGGTATGGTCCAACTTTCACATCCATACATGACTACTGGAAAAACCATAGCTTTGACTATATGGACCTTTGTTGGCAAAATAATGTTTCTGGTTTTTAATATGCTGTCTAGGTTTGTCACAGCTTTCCTTCCAAGGAGCAAGTGTTTTTTGAGCTATTTGAGCCTAGCTGGTGTTTAAAACCAATTTGTTTTTCTTATGGAGTATCCTTGTGGGCTTTTCTGAGACCCTTCTATCCTTCATATTTCTCAAGTGGAGTTGATAGCTGGTGTACTTCTGTGTCTTCTGAGATCTGGGTGACACATATCAAATCTTCAGGTAGTTCCACCGAAGTTCCTTTCCCTAGCACAAAGTGAATGTGAACGCTGCTCCCACACCCTTTCACTGGGAGAAAGTTAGATGCATAGAATGCCTACAGCTTTCTTCCAATTCCTCTCCTAATTCCCAAGCCCTTTCTTGGCCTTTCCACCTTCTTTTAGATGTGGGGATTGGTAGTCAGCTAAGGGTCACAAAATCAGTTTACAACTACCTCTTTTACAAGACCTGCATGGTGAACATTGGAATGTGTTGTTTAATGTTGAGGCTTCAGCCAAAACTGAAACTGAAATAGTTTCTCTTTAAAATTCAGTTTCATAAGATTGGTTTACCATTAAGAAAATCCATTAATGTACTTCAACACAATAAAGGAATAAAGGAAAAATATTGTTATCTCAATAGAACCAGAAGAATCATTTGACTGAATTTAGTATTTATGACTTAGAAATCTCTTACAGACTGACAATACAGAAGAATTTTCTTAACCTGATTCAGTTCAGTTCAGTTCAGTTGCTCAGTCATGTCCGACTCTTTGCAACCCCATGAATCATAGCACGCCAGGCCTCCCTGTCCATCACCAACTCCCGGAGTTCACTCAGACTCACGTCCATCGAGTCGGTGATGCCATCCAGCCATTTCATTCTCTGTCGTCCCCTTCTCCTCCTGCCCCCAATCCTTCCCAGCATCAGAGTCTTTTCCAATGAGTCAACTCTTTGCGTGCTTAACAGTATCTATTAAAAACTTCCATAATAAACACCATATTCAATAGGTTAATGCTAGCAGCCTTATTTTTAAAATAAGGATCAAGAAAAGGATACCATTATCTTTGCTTCATTTCAGCATTTCACTGGAGATTCTAGTCCAGCATGATAAGACAAGAATTTTTTTAAAAAGAGAATAAAATTTATTAGAATAGAAAAGTAAGGAATAAAACTACCACTGTTGAATATGCAATTGTTTATACTGAAGATACAAGAAAACAGCTAGAAAAATTATTAGAATTGATAAGAAAGTTAAGCAAATTCACTAAAGAAAAGATCAATATGTGATGATCAATTATATTTCTATCCATCAGTAATAAAATTAGACCACAGTGTAATTTTTAAAGGGTGCCATTTTCAGCAGTAGTTTTAAAAAAAGAACAGTAGATCCAACAAAAGATGTACATGACCTTTATGAAGAAAAAATACAAGCTGTTATTATAAGACTTTAAGGGAAACTTGAGGAAATGGTAAGAAGCACCATGTTTATGAACAGCAACAACAGCAAGCCATGTTTATGGAGAAGACTCCATAATTATAAATATGTTAATTGTCCCAACATCAACCTAAGAATTCAGTATAATGCCAATCAAAATACATTTATGGGAATATAATAAACCCAAATTTAGGGGTGGGGGGAATGTGAGAAAAGACATTGTTTACAGGTATTCATTATGTTCTTTTCTCATTTTTATTTATTTTTTGTATTTTCAAAATATTAAGTTAAGAAAAAGGGTGCTGAGTACACAACTTTGGCATTGTTTTGGTGTCTACAGGCCAGGCTCACAAAGCAACTGGTATTTTGGTATGTATTCACAACTATGTGTGTTTACACACTGGATTCTCTATACTTCACTTCTCTGTGACTTGAAATAGATAATTGCTACTCCTAAACTCTCAGTTTCCACATCTATGAAATGTGGTTGTCACAAACCATTTAAAATTTCTTAAAAGTTTTAAATAAGAAGGTAAATTATGCTCTCAGTAAATGTTAGTTTGCTTCTCTATAAGAGGAGATTGTCAATTTGGTTCAGATAGTGAAGCACTGGGGAATCATAGTGCTCTTTGAGAAAAAACACAAAATCCTGACATGCATAACTCAGTCATGCGAACTGGGAGAAGTTTTAGTCAAAGTAAACATGGCATACGTTTGCAGTATATGACCACAACCACACATGCAAATAAAAAGCTTCTAAATTACTACACTAGTCTGCACTTCCTGCCACTTCTATAATTTTGTCTACTACTAGTTCTGCTAGCAGCCATTATGAGGAAAATTTATGGATAGAATTTTAAGACTGAAAAATTCCCATCTATTAGTCTAATTTTTTTCCCACAGGGATGCAATTCACAGTGTCCCTGTGAATCGTGGAAAGAGCTCCAGTATTAGAGTTTAGTTGAAAAAACCGTCAATTATCCTTGTGGGAAAAAAACGTTCTTGGGATGCAAAGCAAACAGAACATTGAAGAGGAAGGCCTGACAGCTCCACCCAGCCAAATGAAAACATCTTCAAAGACTCCTATCAGTTTAATCAGCATGACAAATCTTTTTTAAAAAGGTTTCTGGCTTATTAGTCTTTATTATTAGGTACTACTTCAGACATTTCTTCATTTAAAGATAGAAGTACTGTTTTAAAGTTCAAATCAGAAACTGTTCGAAATACTTAAATCCTCTGACCTGAGTTTGAAATGATGTATTCACCGAGTACATTCAAATAGTGATTTGTGTCAAGTGGGAATCAGAAGAACTGCTCCTTAAAGTGGGACTGCCCAGGTATTCTAGATTTTGTTGTGTATATATTTTAATTAATTTACAAAGATCATTGTAAAGGAAGCCTTGGTGGTGCCTAGACTTTCCCATTAGGACTTGGGATGAAGCTTCTACTCAAAGGAAATAGATGTTCCCATGCATCCTTCCTCCAGGGACTGACCAGACCCTATTAAGACAAACATAGTCTTCTTTCACAAGGCTTTTCAGGAAGTTATTGATTAATTAATACAACAGTATTTAGTGAAAAGCTATTAGGTGAAATAGTCATTCTAGTTAACAAAATAAAATTGTGTAGTTTAATGTTAGTTAGTGGTAAGTTTTATGAAAAAGAAATTAATCAGTACATGAGAATGAATTATGGGTGATGCCACTTAAGACAGTAACATTTGAGCAGAGACCTGAATGAAGTGAGAGAGTGAGTCATGTGAAGATACTGAGGAAGACAGGCTCTGAGAGGGGAGAAAGTCAAGGCCCTCAGGTGGGAACATGTTTGTTGTGACTGAAGAAGAACAGGAGGCCCATGTCTGGTTTGAGCTAGTGGCAGAAAATGAAGACAGAGAAATGTTAAGAGGCCATGAAGTGACAGATTTTGTAGGCTACAATAAAGACTTTGGATTTTTTCTAAGTGTTTTAGAAAACCACTAGAAGGTTTTGAACATGGGAAAGATATACACTGACATATGTTTTTTAAAGGGTCATCCTGGAAACTACAGAACAATGAAATGTAGTGAGATAAGAGTACAAGGCAGAAGACTATTGCAGTAATCCAGATGAGTGGTCTTGGTTGCTGAGATCTGGAGTACACTGGTGGGAGTGGTGAGATGAGTGGTGGTAGAAGCTACAGGATTTGCTAACGGGATTAGATGTAATTTATTAGATGTAATGTATAAGAGAGATGTAATGTATACATTAGATGTAATGTATAAGAGAGTAAAAGATGACTACAACTTTTGTGACTTGAGCAAATGATGAATAATGGTGCCTGTCGTAGTCTGTTTGGGCTGCTGTAACAGAATACCATAGACTGATGGTTTATAAACAACAAAATTTTATTTCTCCCTTTTCTGGAGGCTGGAAAGTGCGAGATGCAAGTGTTGGCAGATTCAGTGTCTGGTGAGGGCCCACTTCTTGGTTCATAGACAGCTGTCTTCTTACTGTGTCCCCACATGACAGAAGGGGTGAGTGACCTCTCTGAGGTCTCTTTTATAAGCATACTAATCCGGTTCATGAAAGGTCCATTCTCATGACCTAATCACCTCCCAAAGGCCCTAGCTCCTAATACCATAGTATTAGGGCTTAGAATTTCAATATGTGAATTTTGGGGGAGACACAAATATTCAGCCTAGAGCACTGCCATTTACTGTCATGGAAAACATTTGCGGAGATGGGGAACACTGAAGAAGGAGCAGGTTTGGGGGAGGGGAAGCTAGGGTTAATTTTTCAACATGCTAATTTTGAGGTGTCCGTTAGAAATCCAAGAGCAGACAATAGATATGAAACTGGAATTCAGGAGATAGTTGGAGCTGGAAACATTTGGGAGGTATCAGTTTATAATTTGTATTTAAAGCAACGGAATCATTTAGAGAGAGCATGTAGATAGAAGATGTATGAGAATTGACTCAGGGGCATTATGATATATAGAAATATGGAACAAGACAATAACAAAGGAGACTCAGAAGAGGCAGCCATCATGGAAACAATATCAGTCCTGGAAGCCAAGTAAAGAAAGTTTCATGAAGGAGAGAATGATCAACTTTGACAAATGATGTGAAGAGCTCTAGGAACATAACAACTGAGGATTGACATTGGATCTGGCAATTTGGAAGGGACTTGGGAAGAGGCAAATTTCATTGAAATGTTGATAACAAAAACCACGTTGTATTAGGCTCAAGGAGCATTTGGAAGGAAAGAACTGAAGGCTGTATGGGCAACATTTTCAAAGACGTTAGCTGTAAAGTGGAATAATGAAATGGTGAGGGAATGTTGAAACAGTGGAGATTTAAAAAACAACTTTATTGATGTATAGTCTGTTTNTCTGTTTACAATGTTGTGTTTAGTTTCTGCCAAACAGCAAATGACTCAGGTATGTTGTTATTTTTGTTCAGTCACTAAGATGCGTCTGATTCTTTGTGATCCCATGGACTGCAGAACACCAGGCTCATCTGTCCTCTACTACCTCCCAGAAGTGAAGTGAAAGTCGCTCAGTCGTGTCCGACTCTTTGCAATCCCATTGACTATACAGTCCATGGAATTCTCCAGGCCAGAATACTGGAGTGGGTAGCCTTTCTCTTCTCCAGGGGATCTTCCCAACCCAGGGATTGAACCCCGGTCTCCAATATTGCAGGCAGATCCTTTACCAGCTGAGCCCAAGAATACTGGAGTGGGTAGCCTGTCCCTTCAGTGGATCTTCCTGACCCAGGAATTGAACTGGGGTCTCCTGCATTGCAGGCAGATTCTTTACCAACTGAGCTACCAGGGAAGACTGAGTTTGCTCAAATTCATGTCCATCGAGTTGGTGATGGTATCTAACCATCTCATCCTCTGCCCACTCCTCCTTTTGCCTTCAGTCTTTCACAGCATCAGGGTCTTTTCCAGTGAGTCAACTCTTCCCATCATGTGTCCAAACAATTAGAGCTTCAGCTTCAGCAGCAGTCCTTCCAATAAATATTCAAGGTTGATTTCCTTTAGGATTGACTGGTTTGATCTCCTTGCAGCCCAAGGGGTTCTAAAGAGTCTTCTCCAGCACCACAGTTCAAAAGCATCAATTCTTTGGTGCTCAGCCTTCTTTATGGACCAACTCTTACATCTGTACATGACTACTGGAAAAAACATACCTTTGACTATACAGACCTTTGCTGGCAAAGTGATGTCTCCGCTTTTTCACATGCTGTCTAAGTTTGTCATAGCTTTCCTTCCAAGGAGCAAGCATCTTTTAATTTCATGGCTGCAGTCACTGTTCACAATGATTGTGGAGCCCAAGAAAATAAAATCTGTCATCTGAGTTTTCTCACCACCTCTTCTTAATCTCTTCACAGAGATTCAGTTATTTCTTAATCTCTTCACAGAGATTCAGTTATACGTATATACATATATATATATATATTCTTTTCCATTATGGTTTGTCACAGGGTATTGAATATAGCTCCTTGTGCTATATAGTAGGCATTTGTTGTTTACGCATCCTATATATGATAGTTTCTGTCTGCTAATCCCAAACTCCCAATCCTTTCCTCCCCTACCCCTCAGCATCCACAGTCTGTTCTCTGTGTCTAGGAGTCTGTGTCTGCTTTGTAGATATGTTCATTTGTGTCATATTTTAGATTCCACATGTAAGTGATATCATATGGTATTTATCTTCCTCTTCCAGACTTATTTCGCTTGGTATGATAATCTCTAGGTCCATCCATGTTGCTGCAAATGGCATTATTTCATTCTTTTTAATGGTGGAACAATAGTCTATTATATATATATATATATACGCATATTTTTTATCCATTCATCTGTTGATGGACATTTAGGTTGTTTCCATGTCTTGGCTATTGTAAAGAGTGCTGCTATGAACATAGTGCTGCATATATTTTTTGATTTATAGTTTTGTCTAGGGATATGCTCAAGAGTTTGAATTGCTGCATCATATGGCAATTCTGTTTTTAGTTTCCTGAGGATCCTCCCTACTGTTCTCTATAGTGGCTGTACCAATTACACTCTCACTAACAGTGTAGGAAGGTTCCCTTTTCTCCATATCCTCTCTAGCATTTATTTGTAGACTTTATAATGATGGTCATTCTGACTGGTGTGAGGTGGTGCCTAATTATGAAACAATGTAGATTTTTATAATTGGACTTATTAAAGCTGTTGAAAATGATAGAAGAGTACATGCTGCAGGAGAAAAGAGGGACAGTTATAGAGCTATTATCCCTGAAGTAGTGAGAAGGTTATGGGTAACAATACATCAACATAGCAGCTAGACAGTTTATCTTTTATAACTGAAGAAAAGGCAGAGTATATGGGTGTAGATGTAGTCATGACCCAAAACCTGAGTTCACCTCTTGGTGAGTGTCGAGACAAATGAAAGAACCAAGCCAAAGAGTGGGAAGAGAAAGGATTTATTACTTGCAGCAAGTAAGGGGAACACTGGAGATCTTCCCCCAAAGTAAAATCTCCTGAACAGCAAAGCTGTTAAAACTGGGGAAGTTTTAAACTAAGGGTACATGCATATTCTTGAATGGGCTTGAGCAGTCCCAGAGTCCAAGCTTTTGTTGACTGAAGTCATGAGGGTCAGAAAAGGTCAATACCATCATCCCTTAGGTTCCTGTTGAGCTGGTGGTTCAGTCTTTACCATTGAAATACAACAGGGAGTCTTTACAACTGATACATTATCTTTGCTATTGTTACTTCTCTTACTTAATAACAGTCATTTGTTTCTGCATTATTTTGTCCCCTTAAGATAATTAATTCAGTTCAGTTCAGTTGCTCAGTCATGTCCGACTCTTTGCAACCCCATGAATCGCAGCACGCCAGGCATCCCTGTCCATCACCAACTCCCAGAGTTTACCCAAAATCATGTCCATTGAGTCGGTGATGCCATCCAACCGTCTCATCCTCTGTCATCACCTTCTCCTCCTGTCCTCAATCTTTCCCAGCATCAGGGTCTTTTCCAATGAGTCAGCTCTTCACATCAAGTGGCCCAAGTATTGGAGTTTCAGCCTCAACATCAGTCCTTCCAATGAATACTCAGGACAGCTCTCCTTTAGGATGGACTGGTTGGATCTCCTTGAAACCCAAGAGACTCTCAAGAGTCTTTTCCAACACCAGAGTTCAAAAGCATCAATTCTTCTGTGCTCAGCTTTCTTTATAGTTCAACTCTCACATCCATACATGACTAATGCAAAAACCATAGCCTTGACTAGATGGACATTTGTTGGCAAAGTAATGTCTCTGCTTTTTAATATGCTGTCCAGGTTGTTCATAACTTTCCTTCCAAGGAGTAAAAGTCTTTTAATTTCATGGCTGCAATCACCATCTGCAGTGATTTTGATTAATTACTGAGACCATTTTAAGGGCAAGCATCGTGGCCAGGCTTAGATCCCAAAATGGCTTAGGCCAAAAATGGTGTCTTTCCTGTCAAGAAAGCCATACCTGATTCTCTTTCTCTCAGGACCTCTTACCCTCCCTGCTTGCACAATGAAATTGAAAGATGTGATGGTGAAGCATGTGCAAGTGAGAACTCTTTGTGACTGATTTTTCAGTGAAACAGGAAATAAAGTCATGAGCTAAGTTAGGAGTAGGGAAAAGTTGTTGAAGTTGTGAGGCAGGAGGCAATAGCATGACATAGCATCTTAAATAATGGGAGAATGATTTGACCTTTGCTAAGTATAATAGGGGACTTCCCTGGTGGCTCAGTGGTAAAGAATCTGCCTGCAATGCAGGTGACCTGGGTTCAATCCCTCGGTTGGGAAGATCCCCTGGAAGAGGGCATGGCAACCCACTCTAGTACTCTTGCCTAGAGAAACCCATGGACAGAGGAGCCTGGCAGGCTGCAGTTCATAGGGTCGCAAAGGGTTGGACGTGACTGAAGCGACTAAGCAGCAGCAGTAGCAAGCATAATAAGACTGCCAGGCAGCACTGAATATCTGCGCATGGCTTATAGTCCTAAATCTAAAATGAGCTCACCTGCATAGCTTTTTCCAATCATGTTTAGGCACACTGTAGGTGGCAAGATGGATTTAAACCAAGGTTAGGGTTTTGTCTATGACTACAAGCTATCCTGATCAAATTCATGTTATTTCTTCTGAGGCCACATACGAAGCAAAAGTACAGTGCAGTAGGTAAGCACAGAGATTTGGGAAAGAGTGGCTAGAGATAAAGCTGGGGAGATAAGGAAGGATACCTCCAAGGAAGATAAAACATTTCATTCATTCCTCAGACTTTTTCACATGGGAGTTTCCTTTGATAACCCCCAAGTTTTGTGATGGATCTTGATTGCTATTATTTCCAACTGCTTCATCATTCAATAAATTTGTTGTTGTTGTTTAGTTGCTAAGTTGTGTCCAACTCTTTGCAACTGTGGCCTGCCAGGCTCCTCTGTCCATGGGATTTCCCAGGCAAGAATACCAGAGTGGGTAGCCATTCCCTTCTCCAGGGGATTGTTCCAAACCAGGATCAAACCCATGTCTCCTGCACTGACAGTCAGATTCTTTACCTCTGAGCCACTAGGGAAGCCCTCGGCAAATTATCCCCACCCATAGTTCCAAGAGAAAGAAGTGGCTATGGGCTTAACTATGTGAGAAGAGGAAACCAATGGTAGGAGAAAGCATTATCACCCAGTAACCCATGATGTTTTGGGGTGTTCTATGGGACACCTCTCCTCTTCCTTTTCAGATGGGGCATACTTTCATATAGTAAGAAAAGCAAGGTTCAGCAAGGAAACATATCATCCAAATGGGTGCTAACAGAGTTTTATGGGTGTGGAGAGTGGCAATTGCAGAATTTATACCTTGTTATTTATTTTTCAAGACATTAGTTTGGGGACATTTTCTAGGACAATCTTTAAACAAAAATCAATTCAAAAGAAAGCCTCTCTGTGTGAAAACATAAAGCAAGCTTCTGTTTCTCTCTTTCTCTCTCTCTCTCTGTGTGTGTGTGTGTGTGTGTGTGTGTGTGTGTGCGTGAAAGAGAGAGAGAGAGAGAGAAGGGGAGGAAGAGGGAGAGAGAGAGAGAGCGCAGGCATAGATTCCAGCAGAGGCAGCTGTTGGCAATAGCTTGTGGCATACAACTCTGCAGACTGCCCTACACACCCCAGCACAGCTCTCTGTGAATTCTCCAGAAAACACTCTGTATGTGATAGGCTCCCTTTGTCAGACTGCACATTGGCAGCTGTTTTGCACACTGGCAGCTGCTTTGTTGAGTTTTGTAAGTATACAAATGATGATAGCAGCCTAAACAGCTTCCCATGTTTTCCAGTTCTTCCTTAAGGAAAAAAGGCGAACATTTCCCATTACATAGAATAATAAACAGAATCTAAGCTCTTAGTGGAGATTTTCAGGGTCTGTATTATAAGGAACATGTTATGATGAACCTTAGAAATCAAATTAATGAACCTGGATCTTATCGTAGAAGTAACTCTAAGAGGGCAACTAAGGGAAGTCTTTTTTAATTTTTGGATTAAAACATCAATGTATTATTTCTCATGATTCTGTGGGTCGATTGAGCTGTTCTGTTGGACTTATCTCTCAAGTGGCATTCTGTTGTAAGGTTGGCTGGATAGGAATGTCTGAGATGGCCTCAGTCACATGCGTGGTAGTTGATGCTGGCCTGTTACCCTCCATGTGGGCTCTCATCCTTTACTAGGCTAAACTGGTTTCCTTAGGTAGCCTCAGGGCAGTGTTCAAGATGGGGAAGGTGCAAGTTACATGGCTTCTTAAAGCTGAGGCTTTGGAACTCATGAGAAAAATCACTTCTGCCACATTCCATTGGTCAAAGCAAGTCAAGTCCAACCCATATTTAAAGGGGTGGATAAATAGAATCTCTGGGTGGGAGAAAGGGCAGAGTCATATCACAAAGGTGTAGGCATACTGCAATGGAAGGATTTTGTGATCATTAATAAAAAACTGACAACACCAAAAAGCACTGTTGGAATCCTTGGAAACCCACCTTGGGAAATGTCATTCTAGGCTGAGCAATGGTTCCCCCCTAAAAGCTTTTAGAGTACATACATGTGATTGTTTAATTTTATTTTATAATCATGTTGTGATCCTAAGTCATGTTCACTGGAATTGCAATTGTTCTTTAGTTATCTTACTTCACTAATTGTCAATGTTTTTCTGGGATAACTCCAATAATCCCTTGCTTATTTTTGTAAGCTTGGAACAAAATTATTAAACTGAAATAAACAATTTGTACTTATTTTCTTTTCCAAAGTATTAGCAGCAGAGGAGGAACTATGCTGGTTACCTACAGCATCACTGGGGGAGACATCTTCATGCAGAGTAATTACCAGCTCCATCTCCTATGCTGCACAGACCTACCAGAGTGTATAGCCCAGATCCAGGTCCTGAAATTGTCACCTGTTAGTGTGTGTGAAAGTGAAAGTGAAGTCACTCAGTCATGTCCTACTCTTTGCAAACCCATGGACTGTAGCCTACCAGGCTCCTCCCTCCATGGGATTCTCCAGGCAAGAATATTGGAGTGGGTTGCCATTTCCTTCTCTGGGGGATCTTCCCGACCCAGGGATCAAACCCTGGTCTCCTGCATTCCAGGCAGACACTTTAACCTTTGAGCCACCTAAGGTATTTTGCTGTAGGCTCCTTTCTAGCATCAGGAAAGGAGGCAGAGACTACATTATTTAGAAAGATTGTATTCATGAAGATCTTTACATTTGATATCTTTAAGAAGATGATTTTCATATGACTTCTTTTGAGGTTTGCAGTCAACTACTTTCGTTCCATTTATGGACTCTCTCATTAATGATAAGCTTCAATCTATAGTTGTACTTTCTCCCAGACTTTTCAGATGCCAAAGAAAGGCCATCACCAACTGCTTGAGCTTGATGGCATACTGTAGCAGATGCTCAGGAGTGGCTCACTGTTCTATTCCAACCTTTTTCTAGTATGCCTTTTTGTACTGCAAAGACTGTAAAACCCCCTTGCAGCTAGGATTCTGAATGTGATTTGTGGTCCACCAATTAAACACTCTCATGTGAAACCTGAATTGGGAAATGAGTTGTGACATAAGCTATAGGATTCTGGAACTGACAGCTGTGATTCCCTGGTTCTGCAGCAGCTCCCTTGTTAGCCCAGTCCTGTAGGGCTTTGGGGAACTGTCCCTTGAATCTCAATCTAGAATTTTTCCTCCGTGTTGATGTCTTCCATAGAGTTGTGGGTTTTACTACATGAGAAGAGAGAAGACACCAGCAAGAGAAGGCAGAATGGCCCAAAACCCAAAAGGTCTTCAGCTGTTCTCCAGGGCATTGCTTCAGTTTGTGTTCCCTTGGGGTATAGAGCTGGGTACAAAAGGGGTAAAAGGGATTTGGAGAGGCAAATGGAAGATACTAGAACAATAATTAGGTCAAATGATGGAGCAAATCCTTGGATTTTAGCGGTTTTACACTTGCTCTCCCTAGCATTCAGTGTAGGAGGCTTGCTCTGGAATATTCTTTGTAAAACATGCTGGATACTATGCTCCAACCTTCACACACCTGTTTCAGTTAATAAATCATTAAGGTAACTTTATAAAATGAGTATACAGATGAGAAAATTGATACCCTGAGAGGATTTGGAATTGATGGGATTTGAACTTAGGTTTGTGTGGTTTTAAAACCTAAGGTTTTCTAGAAAGTCATGTTACCTGAGAGAGAGAGACTGTGAAATGGCACCAGGCAACCCCTTTATCCTAACAAACACAGATTGCACAGGACATTGCCTCTGTTTCCTTGGTATCACCCACAGTGAATAACATAGACAGCTACCATTTTACCTGTTTCAGACTCTGAATCACTTCAAAGAATGTGTCAGGCATATCTCCTGAGGGTTTTGAAGTAGCCACACACTGTTTTGTTGTTGTTGTTGTTTTTGAATTGAATAATGAGTCCCTTGGATTAGGACAATTTTCTACATTTCACATCAACTTTTCCAATGTAGTTTATATAAAACAATTTTATCTCAGTTCAGAAAGACATTTCAACTGGTCTTTAGGTAAAGCTGGGCTTTAGGTGAAAAGGGGGTG
>SJYQ01034782.1:0-11767 GCA_006410935.1 Redunca redunca
ATATGTGTTAGTATACTGCAAACTAGTACAGCCACTATGGAGAACAATGTGGAGATTCCTTAAAATTTTACAAATAGAACTACCTTATGACCCAGCAATCCCACTGCTGGGTATACACACCGAGGAAACAAGAATTGAAAGAGACACATGTACCCCAATGTTCATTGCAGCACTATTTATAATAGCCAGGACATAGAAACAACCTAGATAACCATCAGCAGATGAATGGATAAGAAAGCAGTGGTACATATACACAATGGAGTATTACTCAGCCATTAAAAAGAATACATCTGAGTCAGTTCTAATGATATGTGATCCTCTAAGCTCCCCAATGGCTATTGGAGCCTATTTTCTTGATTAGGGGAGGTTAACGGGTATGTGCAGAGAAGGTGATGGAACCCCACTCCAGTATTCTTACCTGGAAAATCCCAAGGCTGGAGGAGCCTGGTAGGCTCCAGTCCATGGGGTCAGGAAGAGTCGGACAAGACTGAGCTACCTCACTTTCACTTTTATGCATTGGAGAAGGAAATGACAACCCACTCTAGTGTTCTTGCCTGGAGAATCCCAGGGATGGAGGAGCCTGGTGGGCTGCCGTTTATGGGGTCGCACAGAGTCAGACACGTCTGAAGCGATTTAGCAACAGCAGCAGCAGCAGCAGCAGCAGCAGCAGCAGCAGCATCAATGGATGTGTGAACCACGATGTGCTTGCTTTGTGTCATCACTAAAGCAATAGGTAGCAACACCTTGGTCACTGTCCTTTGCAAATAGCAGTCCTCAGGATTGGTCAGGTCTTATCCTCAGTATTTAGAAGGAAATCAATGGGAAGAATTAAAGGAGAGTACTGTATCTTTTTGGCAAGGGCATGCTGCCTTCCTGATGTTCTTACTTTCTTCTACCACTTTCTGTAAATAATGCCCCTTCCATTATTTCCGGAGGAATCTTTACACATATAAAAGAAAAAAAAAAAAAGTTCATCCTAGCTGAATCTCTGAGGAAAGAGTGAAAAAATCTTAGGGAGCATGAGGAAATGTGAGGATTATCAGCTGATGGTAAGAGAGTTCTTTACCACTTTCCTTTAGCTGAGAACCTAAGTACTTAAGGTGAGTTTCGTTAAGGTACTCAGTCGTGTCTGATTCTTTCTGATGCCATGGATTGCAGCATACCAGGCTTCCATTTCCATCATCAACTCAGAGAACCTGCTCAAACCCATGCCCATGAGTCAGTGATGTCATACAAGCATATCTTCTTCTGTCTTCGCCCTCTCCTCCAGTCTTCAATTTTTCTCAGCATCAGGCTCTTTCCCAATGAGTCAGTCCTTCACATTAAGTGGCCAAATTATTCAAGTTCCAATTTTAGCATCAGCCCTTCCAATCAATATTCAGGACTGATTTCCTTTAGAATTGACCCTTTTCATCTCCTTGTAGTCCAAAGGACTCTCAAGAGTTTTCTCCAACACCATATTTCAATAGCATTGGATCTTTGAAGGTCAACTTTCTTAATAATCCAATTTTCACCTCTGTATACAGCTTTGACTAGACTGACCTTTATCTGCTTTATAATATGCTGTCTAATCTGGTCATAACTTTACTTCCAAGGAGAAAGCATTTTTTAATTCCATGACCAGAGTCACCATCTGCAGTGATTTTGTAACCCTCCCAAATAAAGATGCTCACTGTTTCCGTTGTTTCTGCATAGTTATGCCATAAAGTGCTGGGACCGGATGTGATGATTCTCATTTGAATGTTGAGGTTTCAGTCACCTTTTTCAATTTCCTCAGGAGGCTCTGTAGTTCTTTTCATGTTCTGCCATATGAATCATATCATCTGCATATCTGAGGTTACTGACATTTCTCCCAGCAAACTTGATTGCAAACCCTGTTTCACCCAGTGTGGAATTTTGTTTGATGATCTCTACATGTAAGTTCAATAAAGAGGGTGACAATCCTTTTCATACTGTTGCTTCCTGACCTACATAGATTTCTTGGGAGGCATGTAACATGCTCTAGTAGTCCCATGTTTTGAAAATTTTTTCATGTTTCATTTTGATCTATGCAATCAAAGTTTTTGGCATAGTTAAATAGGGGTAGACGCTTTCCTGGAGTTCTCTTGCATTTTCGAGAGCCACCAGGTGTTGTCAATTTGATTTCTGATTCCTCTGCCCTTTCTAAATCAAATGTCAGCATCTGAAATCTCATGGTTCACATTCTCGTGAAGCCTGGCTTGGGGAATTTTGAGCAGTAGTTTGCCATTGTGAGAGATGTGTGCAATTAAGTGGTAACTTGCACATTCTTTGGATTGTCTTTTAGCAGTTGGAATGATAACTGATATTTTCTAATCCTCTGACCACAGCTGAGTCTTCCAAATTTGCTGGCATATAGAGGGCAGCACACTCACAGCATCATCTTTTAGAATTTGCAATAGTTCAACTGAATTCCATCATCTCCACGAGCTTTATTTGTAGTTATGCTTCCTATGTCTCACTTGTTTTCTCATTCCAGGACGTTTGGCTCTTGGTGAGTGATCACACCATCATGCTTAACTGAGTCATGAAGATCTTTTGTGCATAGTTCATCTGTGTATTCCTGCCACCTTTCTTAATAGCTTCTGCTTCTGTTAAGTCTCTACAATTTCTCTCCTTTATTGTGCCCCCCTTTGCATGACATTTTCCCTTGGTATCCCAATTTCCTTGAAGAGATCTGTAGGCTTTCCCATTCTATTTATTTCCGCTGTTTTTTTTTTTTTCCCCGAATTGATAACTGAGGAAGGTTTTATCTCTCCTGGTTATTCATTGGGACTCTTCATTCAAATATGTGTAGTNTTTTTTTTTTTTTTTTTTTTCCCCTTTCGTTTAGCTTCTCTCCTCTTTGCTCTTTGTAAGGCCTCATCACTTTGCCATTTTGCATTTTTATTTTTTCATTGAGAATGTCTTGATCACTGCTTCCTGTACAATATCACAAACCTCCACCCATTGGTCTTCAAGCACTCTATCTATCAGATAGAATCTCCTGAATGCATTTATCACTTCCACTGTATAATCATAAGTGTTTAGATTTTACATATGTAAAATATATTAATGAATTATTTCATGTAGGGAAATCTCCACCCAGACTTTCATCAAAGAAATACAGAGAACTCCATTTGTCATATGGGAAATACATGAAATATAGCTATTCAATGTTTGACTGTTTAGCTCAAATCTTAGTTTCCAAATCCTTGAAAATTCTCTGTTTCATATTAATGAACTATTTCATGTAGGGAAATCTCCACCCGGACTTTCATCAAAGAAATACAGAGAACTCCATTTGTCATATGGGAAATACATGAAATATAGCTGTTCAATGTTTGACTGTTTAGCTCAAATCTTAGTTTCCAAATCCTTGAAAATTCTCTGTTTCATATTAATGAACTATTTCATGTAGGGAAATCTTCACCCAGACTTTCATCAAAGAGATACAGAGAACTCCATTTGTTATATGGGAAATACATGAACTATAGCTGTTCAATGTTTGACTGTTTAGCTCAAATCTTAGTTTCCAAATCCTTGAAAATTCTCTGTTTCATATTAATGAACTATTTCATGTAGGGAAATCTTCACCCAGACTTTCATCAAAGAGATACAGAGAACTCCATTTGTTATATGGGAAATACATGAACTATAGCTGTTCAATGTTTGACTGTTTAGCTCAAATCTTAGTTTCCAAATCCTTGAAAATTCTCTGTTTCATATTAATGAACTATTTCATGTAGGGAAATCTTCACCCAGACTTTCATCAAAGAGATACAGAGAACTCCATTTGTTATATGGGAAATACATGAACTATAGCTGTTCAATGTTTGACTGTTTAGCTCAAATCTTAGTTTCCAAATCCTTGAAAATTCTCTGTTTCATATTAATGAACTATTTCATGTAGGGAAATCTTCACCCAGACTTTCATCAAAGAGATACAGAGAACTCCATTTGTTATATGGGAAATACATGAACTATAGCTGTTCAATGTTTGACTGTTTAGCTCAAATCTTAGTTTCCAAATCCTTGAAAATTCTCTGTTTCATATTAATGAACTATTTCATGTAGGGAAATCTTCACCCAGACTTTCATCAAAGAGATACAGAGAACTCCATTTGTTATATGGGAAATACATGAACTATAGCTGTTCAATGTTTGACTGTTTAGCTCAAATCTTAGTTTCCAAATCCTTGAAAATTCTCTGTTTCATATTAATGAACTATTTCATGTAGGGAAATCTTCACCCAGACTTTCATCAAAGAGATACAGAGAACTCCATTTGTTATATGGGAAATACATGAACTATAGCTGTTCAATGTTTGNTCCGAAATCAGACATCTGTACTCTGGGAGGGAGAAGGCAATGGCACCCCACTCCAGTATTCTTGCCTGGAGAGTCCCAGGGATGGGGGAGCCTGGTGGGCTGCCATCTATGGGGTCACACAGAGTCAGACACGACTGAAATGACTTAGCAGTACTCTTGGAAAGTGTCAGGAATGTTCGAAAAATAGCTAAAGATATTCAAGTGCTGACTTTTTTTATCCCAATTATACTATTATATTTTATGTGTAAAGTACCTCATTTCTTCATGCTGATGAAAATTCCTCATTAAAATATGTTTCCAAGGGGGAAAGAAAAACAATAGCACAATGCGCTTGATTGCATGTTGGAAGTCAAAACAGTACCAGTTATGCGTATATATATGCAACCTCCTCCCAAACAGATTAATTCATCTCAACTAATGTTTCTGTTTTATTATCAAGGAAAAAAAGAATAACTGAGCTTGCCAGGCAATCCTGATAAGTTTCAAGAAGGTTGAAATGTAGGAGGATATGAAATGCACCTCTCTCAATGAATGGATCACAAATGATACTTCTACACAGACAATAGTTCTCCAAGAGCATCAGGAGAAGACCCTGGTCACCACAGTGTCCCAAGTGGGTTTAAGAGATACCTGGGTGGAAAAGAATTAAGATGGGAGAAGAAGGATAAGAGAAATCAAGTAAAAAACCTGTGCCTTGTGGTGGGAGATGGAGAAACAGGGAAGAGATTTCCAGAATGAGGCAAGCCCATTTATTAAAGGGCAAATTACTTTGGACTATAAGGAAGCAAGGTAAAATACCTGATGACATATAATTTGTATAAAGCGAGATTCACACAGACAATGTGTGTCGTGGCCCTATATGGCCCGAACTGCATGCAGCTCAACCAGTGTGCATGGGGTCTAGAAGCTGGACAGGGGATTTAGAGAGCCATCCTGGGAGAGGACTGCTGTTGGTTATGCGTAGATGGCCTGACAGAGCACGTATGAGTAGTTGTGTAGCAGAAAATGCCTTTTGAGCATTCCCAAACTGCCAACGAGGTAGGACCTTACTGCTGTGTCACACTCAGGAGGTAGAGATACCTTTGTAGCCACTCCTCTTCCCACCTATTAACACCTACTACAAGGCAATTGAGAAAGAAGTACCACTCACGCTCCTCCAAACACACGCTAAACAAGAATCCCATTAAGGCCAAATCTCTTCTGCCCCTGGATGATGGCTCCTATTCATAATTGACACCACTAGGGTTCCAGCACTCTAAGCAGCTGTACCACATCCTGTGCTAGCCAAGAAAGACCCCAGTGCTCCACAAGTTTCTCAGGGTAGACTCTAATAGTGACTACATGTGAGGAAGAATGAAAATTACACTTGAGACCCAAGGATGAGCCATTAAGCAAAAGGATTGGAAATCTTCCAAACATGCTGCAGATTAAATATACACGATTAATGACACAGAACTTGTATCTATGGAATACATCAAAAGATGAGAAGAGGCCAAACCAAAGAAAATACCCAGGCTTAGGCAGCTGTTAGAATCCACAGGAATTATAGGACTTTTGAGTCTGAGCTGTCCTTAGATCCAGAGTCCAGTTATCTCCATATTAGAGAGCTTCCCAGAGAGGTGTAGTTGTCCTATGGCTTCTGTTGGGGACTAGGGCACTGACAGATGAGACACTAGGAAATATGTTTCATTCTTTTTTTGCATTGAATTTGTGTACTGTTGGTGCACTAGTTTTCTCTGTTGTAGGCTACTTTGTTACTACACATTAATTTGGTATTTTAAGATTATTTCAACCATGTTTTTTTTTTTATTATTTTTTAATAACTATTTCTACTTTTATTTTGGTTTCCTATTTTCTGTGCCTTTTTTTTTGCTGTTGCATCTCTTCATTTTTTAAAACAGGTATGTGTTTCAATATTAACTGGGATTTTCTATTATTCTATGGGAGCTGTATCTGATCTTTTCAGAATTGTATTCTTTATTGTTCAGTTTACACTCTTCTCTGATGCTTTTTTTTAGCTTGAGATTTATTTCATTGCTTTCCTTTATTAAACTGTTGTCCTTTCTGTAATGTTTATTGTTTGTGTTACTTTACCATTTACCTTGTTACTTTTTTAATCTCCTCAATCACTTACTATGTCATCTCTTCTTGTGGCTCTCTGAGCATAAATAGGGCCTGACCATTTCAGTTGTCACCACCGACACCAGATTCGTGGGATACCAGAGAATTCCTATGTACAATTCATATTAACTGGTGACATTTTCCATGAACACTTCCTTCCTAATCTAAGATGCACTCCACCCAGCTGCCTACACCACATAATAAGCAAGACAGAAACACAAACCAAATCATCAGCAGATAGACTGTCTAATGTCAGACTAATCCCATAAACACCTACAAATGACATGAACAGACATGGTACCACCATTAGAGAGGGAAGACTCAGCTGCAGACTTAAGAACATAGTTTTCAGTCTCTCCCACTCCAAAGTCCACACTAGCTACTGAATCAAATTTATTGACTTAGTGTGGAGACTTGGAGCAATAAACATAACCCAGCAGTCTTGGAAGAAATGACCATTAATAAAGTAGGGAATAGTGAAGACAGAGAAATACGTTGTGGACAAAGGAATGTGGTAAAAACTCTAAAGATAAGGAAAGAAAAAATGGGCAGGCTCCCTGAAAAAGTCTCGGAAGTTATGGTAGTAAAGGTAATTAAACATTCGAGAAATAGGATGGAGAAAAGACTAGAAATATTTATGAATGACCTAGAAAAATGAATGAGTAATAACAAATAATTAAAAATACAAAAATGGGCATTGGTCTAGATGGCTAATACACACTGTTGTACTGCTGAAGCCAACATGATATTGGAAACAAATTATCCTCCAATTTAAAAATGAAGTTTAAAAAGAAACACAACTATACTTGTGGCAGATTCATGTTGATGTATGACAAAACCAAAACAATTTTGTAAAGTAATTAATCTCCAATTAAAATAAATATTTTCATATGTGTATACACACACACACACATGCACGCACACACACACACACACACACACACACGCACACACACACACACACACACACACATATATGAACACAAGTGTTCAAAGGCACAGAGACCTGACAAAGTTAATTGATACTTATAGGATATTTCACCCAGGCACAGCAGAATATACATTTTTCTAAAGTCAAAATGAATTGTCACCAGAGTAGATCACAAACTGAATTTCAGATAAAACCTTGGTAAATTTATGATAATGGTAATTATATCAGTCTATTTTTTTTTTAACAAAATGCTATGATTTACATAGCATAGTTTGGGGGAAGGGCTGTGAAAAACAATGAATCCATCTAGTCTAAAATATACACCTCTACATAGTCAAGAGATCACTGATAAAATTAGAGAGAAAAAGAAAACACAAATTTGAGAAGCAAATAATATTAAAAACATGGTTATCTGAAAATTATGGAGCACGCTAAGCAGTGAAAGAGTGAAGTTGATAAATACTACACATCTCAAATAGGAAAAGGCTGTCAAGGCTGTATATTGTCACCCTGCTTATTTAACTTATATGCAGAGTACATCATGAGAAACTCTCGGCTAGAAAAAGCACAAGCAGGAATCAAGATTGCTGGGTAAAATATCAATAACCTCAGATATGCAGATGACACCACCCTTATGGCAGAAAGTCAAGAGGATCTAAAAAGACTTTTGATGAAAGTGAAAGAGGAGTTAAAAAGTTGGCTTAAAGCTCTACATTCAGAAAACAAAAGTCATGGCATCTAGACCCATCATTTCAAATGAAATAGATGGAGAAACAGTGGAAAGAGTGTCAGACTTTATTTTGGGGGGCTCAAAAATCATGGTAGATGGTGATTACAGGCATGAAATTAAGACACTCACTCCTTGGAAGAAAAATTATGACCAATCTAGATAGCATATTCAAAAGCAGAGATATTACTTTGCCAACTAAGGTCCGTCTAGTCAAGGCTATGTTTTTCCAGTAATCATGTATAGATGTGAGAGTAGGACTATGAAGAAAGATGAGCACTGAAGATTTGATGCTTTTCTACTGGGGTGTTGGAGAAGACTCTTAAGAGTCCCTTGGACTGCAAGGAGATCCAAACAGTCCATTCTGAAGGAGATCAGCCCTGGGATTTCTTTGGAAGGAATGATGCAAAAGCTGAAACTCCAGTACTTTGGCCACCTAATGGAAAGAGTTGACTCATTGGAGAAGACTCTGATGCTGGGAGAAATTGGGGACAGGAAGAAAAGGGGATGACAGAGGATGAGATAGCTCGATGGCATCACCAACTCGATGGATGTGAGTTTGAGTGAACTCCAGGAGATGGTGATGGACAGGAAGGGCTGGCTTGCTACGATTCATGGGATCACAAAGACTCGGAAATGACTGAGTGACTGAACGGAACTGAACTGAACTGTATACACGAAATAGAGAGTTTTACATGAATCAGAAATTGATATGTGAGCTAAAACATCAACCACGCACAGGTTTATTTCAAGTATTTCCTGAATATCATTCTCTGCATTTGCTTGAAGAAAGTCAGGGTGAAGATCCCCCTACATGAAATAGGTAATTAGTATATTTTACACATGCAAATTCAAAACCCTTATGATTCCACAGTGGCAGTGATAAATAGATTCAGGGAATTCTATCTGATAGACAGAGTGCCTGAAGATCTATTGGTGGAGGTTTGTGACATTGTACAGGAATCTGTGATCAAGACCATTCCCATGAAAAAGAAATGCAAAATGGCAAATTGACCAGGCCTTACAAAGAGCTGAGCAGAGCAAAGAAGTTAAACAAAAAAGCGCAGAGAAAAAATGTATACCTTTGAATGCAGAGTCCCAAAGAATAGCAAGGAGAAATAAAACCTTCCTCAGTTATCAATGCCAATAAATAGAGGAAATAAATAGAATGAGAACACCTATGGATCTCTTCAAGAAAATCAGAGATACCGAGGGAAAATTTCATGCAAAGATGGGCTCAATAAAGGACAGAAATGGTATGGATGTAACAGAGCAGAAGCTATTTAGAAGAGGCGGAAGAATATACAGATGAACTATGCACAAAAGACCTTCATGACCCAGTTAAGCACGATGATGTGATCATTCACCTAGGGGCGGACGTCCTGGAATGCAAAGTCTAGTGGGACTTAGGAAGCATAGGTACAAGCAAAGCTCTTGGAGGTGATGGAATTCAGTTGAACTCTCAAATTCTAAAAGATGATGCTGTTAATGTGCTGCCCTGCATAGACCAGCAAATTTGGAAGACTCAGCTCTGGCCAGAGGACTGGAAAAAGCCAGTTTTCATTTCAACCGCAATAAAAGGCAATCCAAGAATGTGCAAACTACCGCCTAACTGCACTCATCTCACAGACTAGCAAAGTACTGCTCAAAATTCCCAAATCCAGGTTTCAACAGAATGTGAATCATGAACTTCCAGATATTCAAGCTGGATTTAGACAGGACAGAAGAACCAGAGATCAAATTGTCAACAGCCATTGGATCATCAGAAAAAGCAAGAGAACACCAGGAAAACATGTACTCCTATTTGACTATGTGAAAGACTTGTTTTAGTAGATGACAACAAAACGTTTAAAATTCTTCAAAACATGGGACTTCTAGAGGATTTTACATACCTCCTGAGAAATCTGTATTCAGGTCAAGAAGCAACAGTCAGAAAAGGAAACGGAAAAACAGACTGGTTCAGAGTTAGAAAAGTAGTATTTCAAGTCTGTACAGTCAAGCTCTTTATTGAACTTACATGATTAGTTCATCATATAGAATGTCACACTGGATGAAACAGGGTTTGGAATCAAGGTTGCTGAGAGAAATAGCCGTAACATCAGATATGCAGATGACACGGTTCATATGGGAGAACATGGAAAGGACTACAGAGCCTCATGAGGAAAGTAAAAATGAGAGTGATTAAGGTTACTGAAAACTTAACATTCAAATGAGATTCATGGCATCCAGTCCCATCACTTCATGGCATAAAGATGGGGAAACAAAGGAAACAATGAGAAACTTTATTGGGGACAGTGGTTCCAAAATCTCTGAAGATGGTGACTCTGTTCATGAAATTAAAATATGCTTTCTCCTTAGAAGAAAAGATATAACAAGGCTAGACAACCTATTATAAAGCAGCCCAAAATCAGTCTAGTAAAAGCTACATACAGAGATGAGAACTGGACTTAAAGAATCTTGACCTCCAATGAACTGATGCTATTGATAGATCGTGTAGGAGAAAACTCTTGAGAGTCCCTTGGACTGCAAGGAGACAAAAGGGGTCAATTCTAAAGAAAATCAGTTCAGAATAGTGATTGCAAGAGCTGATGCTGAAACTGGATCTTGGATATTTTGGCCACCTGAAGTGAAGGACTGACTCACTGGGGAAGAGCCTGATGCTGAGAAATATTGAAGGTTGGAGGAGAGGGCAAAGACAAATGAAATGCTTGGTGGCCTCACTGAGTCGATGGTTATATGTTTGAGCAGGCTGTATGAGTTACTGATGGACAGAGTACCCTGGTATGCTGCAGTCCAGGGGGTCAGAACGAGTTGGACAGGACTAAGTGAATTAATGGTACTCAAGGTACTTACTTAGGTTCTCAGCAAAATGAACGTGGTAAAGAACTCTCTTACCCATCAATTGATAATTCCTCTCCTCCAACCTTCAATATTTCTCAGCATCAGGCTCTTCCCCAATGAGTCAGTCCTTCACTTCAGGTGGCCAAAATATCCAAGATCCAGTTTCAGCATCAGCTCTTGCAATCACTATTCTGAACTGATTTTCTTTAGAATTACCCCTTTTGTCTCCTTGTAGTCCAAGGGACTCTCAAGAGTTTTCTCCAACACGATCTATCATAACGCCCCCTAAGTTTTTTCACTGTTTCCACAGAGATTCAGCCAAAATGGACATTCTTTCTATTACATGGGTAAGTACCACCTAGGAAATAATGAAAGGGTCATAATTTACAGAAAGTTGAAAAACGTATGCACATCAGGAAGTCAGCATGACCTTGTCAAAAACATACAGCATACTCCTTTAATCCTTCACACTGATTTCTTTCTGAATCTTGATGATAGAACCTGACCAATCCCAAGGAATGATCATTGCAAAGGACAGTAATCAAAACATTGCTGCCTATTGCTGTAGTGATGACACAAAGCAAGCACATCATGGTAATCATGTCTCCATTAACCTCCCCTAACCAAAACAATAGGCTGCAGTAGCCATTTGGGGGCTTAGAGGATCACAAGCTCTCCCACAAATGGTTGCAGCCACCTGGGCCTTACCCATAGATGGTTTGCCAGGTGTGATGGGGTCACTTTTCCATGGCAAAATATATCATCTATGGCCACCAATCTTATTGCCAGTCCTATGTATTTGTGAGAACGCCAAAAGA
>SJYQ01034822.1:10264-20410 GCA_006410935.1 Redunca redunca
ACACGTCTAGTCAAGGCTATGGTTTTTCCTGTGGTCATGTATGGATGTGAGAGTTGGACTGTGAAGAAGGCTGAGCGCCGAAGAATTGATGCGTTTGAACTGTGGTGTTGGAGAAGACTCTTGAGGGTCCCTTGGACTGCAAGGAGATCCAACCAGTCCATTCTGAAGGAGATCAATCCTGGGATTTCTTTGGAGGGAATGATGCCAAAGCTGAAACTCCAGTACTGTGGCCACCTCATGCAAAGAGTTGACTCATTGGAAAAGACTCTGATGCTGGGAGGGATTGGGGGCAGGAGGAGAAGGGGACGACAGAGGATGAGATGGCTGGATGGCATCACGGACTCGATAGACGTTAGTCTGAGTGAACTCTGGGAGATGGTGATGGACAGGGAGGCCTGATGTGCTGCGATTCATGGGGTCGCAAAGAGTTGGACACGACTGAGTGACTGAACTGAACTGAAACATTTAAAAGATAGGTAATCTAGGCAGGTAGCCACATGATGAACACTCAGAATGATATGCATTGTTTGGTAATAATCAATATGAACCGTGTGAGATCTGGGCAAGTATAAGTTAATGTGAGTTAATGGGAATTGAATTTGAGAGAAGGCTATTGTGGTTTAGTCACTAAGTCGTGTCTGACTCTTGTGAACCCATGGACTGTAGTCTGCTAGGCTCCTTTGTCCATGGGATTCTCCAGGCAAGATACTGGAGTGGGTTGCCGTTTCCTAGAGAAGTTTATAGAATACTTCAAATACCACTAGGGGAGCTTCTCAAGACTTCATTTGTACAGCCACATTAGAAAAAAGTTTAGCTACAAGTCCAAGCTTTTTTATTCTCAGCCCTGACTTTGGAGCTACTGGGTAGGAACCAGGAGCACGGATCTTAAGATCGTGTCAATGGTCCTTCCATGACAGTTGGTGAGTGGCCCTGTGGTTTCAGGACTGTATTCCAGCTAGACTAGAGGTGCTAGTGAGCAAGCTCAACCTCACCCAGAAAATACTGGGAGGAAACCAGAGGATTTCATTGCTCAGAACCCATTCAAGCAAGGAAGGCCTTCCATTTCAGTAGGTAGAAGAGAAAAATCACTGAGAGTAAAATGATCAGTATCTTCCAAGGTAATGATTTTCCCACCACCTGACTCCATTTCAAAACAAAAACATTAAACTAAATAAAGAACGTGAAACAGCATTATGATCAGGCTCGAGCTAATTCACTTCAGTTGTGTCTGACTCTATGCGTCCCCATGGACTGTAGCCTGCCAAGCTCCTCTGTCCATGGGGTTCTCCAGGCAAGAATATTGAAGTGAGTTAGTTGCCTTGTCCTCCTCCAGGGGATCCTTCTGATCCAGGGATTGAACCTGCACCTCCTGCACTGAAGGCATATTCTTTACCATCTGAGTCATCTTTCCATGATGCCTACTTTGATGCTTAAAAATATTTCATTTTTTCAGACCCAACTTAGATGATAACGTAAATCATCCTTTAATTCTTTCCATTAGTTAGTTAGTCTAGTATTATTGAGGAATCTGCATTTTTAAAAGGCATTCAAGGTGATTCTGGTACAGGGTTCAGGATTACATTTTGAAAAGCCCTGGCTCAGTGAGAGACATCCAGGGAGGGAGCTGAAGAGATGAAACAGGCAGTCAACCTCATATATCTTGTACTTTGCAGCCCCCTCTCACTGGTGGGACTGTCAATTATCTTAATTCCCAGTGACTTTCTTGAGAATCTGAGTTCCCAGATGGAGAAGCATTTATGGGAGGCAATAGCAATTCTTGATGACAAATAATTTGATGACTTGAATAAACATTTTCCATTATGTGGGTATAAATGCAGGCCTCTGTTGAGGGTTGGAAAGCATATAGATTAAAGGCACTTGTTTTAAAACTTGTATGTTCTACTGTTGAGAACTGATGTACCATCGTTTGTGGACAAAGGAAACAGCTCTTCATTGCTTCATTTTAATTTCCGGTGTTGCTCGCACACACACTGGTGGTACTGGGACTTGGGAACATTCCTACCCGAACATCTGGAGTGCAAGCCAAGTTTATTTTATAGACCTTTACTATGGCAATTTGCATTTCCCTTTGTCTCAGTAAGAGAATTTTAGGGAAAATTTTACTTCATTTTATATTGTTAGATTCACTGGAATAAGCTCAAAATAGCTCAAGCTTTCGGAGGCCATGCATGCTTAATGGCGTATTGAAATTTTTAAAGAGCTCAATTATTTTCCAGAATAATTAACATGTGTCAGCAGTATCCATTTTACTAGATGCAGATTTCTTATGATCATAATTGATGTTTAACAAAATATGGAACATAGGCATTTTCAATGACATATATTTAGCAATTTTATGCATGCCTAATTAACTTGTCACAATAGTATTCATTTAATTCAATTTAACTGAAAGCTACTTTCAACCTTTATTAGTGTGACACTTATTTTCTGGGCCACACAAGCCACAGGAGAAAGAAATGAAAGACCCAAGATAAAACTCTGGGAGATTTTGCCCCCAATCCCTCCCAACTTTTAAAAAAGGACTTTAAAACTTTATGATCATCTCTCTTCCTCACAAGTGGTTTCCATTCTCTTCAATAATTTATTTACCTAAGTTTTAAGTCATATTTTTAAAATCAGGCACCGTGCTAGGCTCTAAAGGAAAGAACCAGTACCATCATAGCAGCAGGTGCTGCTAACATACACTGAGCTTGCCAAACACTGTTCTCAACTATATTGATATACATGTATTACTACATTTATTTTCACAACAAACTTTAGGTATTCTTATCAATCATAGTTGAGGACACTGAGGAACAGAGTGGTAACATTCAAGATATGAAAGCACTAGAAAATTAAAGACCATATTTAGAATCTTGGAGTAGGAAGGGCATTTCTAAATAAAATGTGAAATCTAGAAGCTCCAAGGAAAAGACAAACAGGTTCAACTACATGGTAATTTAAAGAGGTGAAAACACAAATTTGTAAGACAACACACTGGAAGAAAACATTTGCAAGATATAGAAAAAAATATAATATACATAAGAAATAAAGAGTTTGCACAGTTAAGAAAAAAAAAGTAACCCAATTTAAAAAAATGGTGAAGTACATAATCAGTGTGTGTGTGTGCCTCCTTAGTCACATCTGACTCTTTGTGACCCCATAGGCTCCTCTATGCATGGGATTCTCCAGGCAAGGATGCTGGAGTGGGTTACCATTCCCCTCTCCAGGGGATCTTCCCAACTCAGGGATCAAACCCAGGTCTCCTGCACTGGCAGGTGGATTCTTTACCACTAAGCCACCTGGGAAGCATCTGATCAGGCACATGACTAAAAATAATGATTTACCACTTATTTTCCCTTAAACTGTAAGGTGGCATACAACTGTTTCTGAAGGGTCATTGTAAGTTTTGAAAATTTTTGCAATCTCATTTCTAAGCCTATACCTTACATAATAAATGGGTAGAGCTATGTACCCAAGGATATGGACTGCAGCATTGTATTAGGGAGAAAAAGAAGAAAGAAATATGGGAATAAAGGAGTTCTCTTGGAAACTAAATATATAATTTGATAGTTAATTCAATGGAATGCTTGAAGAATGAATTTTTTTAAATCACAGAAAGCTGAACAAAAAGACAAAGCATTGACAACAGAAAAGAAAAACAATTGCAGATGATTAATTCAAAATATCCAATATACAATTGATAAGAATTCCTAAAGTAAGTGTTAACTCTTCTCAAAATGTTAAAAAAAATTCTAAAATAGANAGAAAAGGAATTATCAAATAAATGAATCTCAATAGTTTCTAAGCTAAATGACCTGAGATTTTAGCCTGAGAGCCCTTAGCCTGACAATAAAATCACCTTCACACCTGGATGCATCACAATGAAACTTTAATACAGCAAGGATAAAGAAATTATCTTTAGAGCCATAAAGAGAAAAGATACATTGAGGATAAAGGAATGAGAACCAGATCATTATCTGACTGCAGGACTAGAGGCTGGAAGGCAATGTAATTTGACTTAAATCTTCTGTGGGATAATCATTTTCAACCTAGGTTTCAATGTCAAGTGAGAACACAAAATAAAATATTTCCAGACATACAAAGATATAGGAAGCTTACTTCCCACACGTCTTTTTAAGCAAGTTATCTGAGGATGTGCTCCAACAAATTCAGGAGAGAGAAGGACCAAGAAAACCATGGCTCCTACCTGGGGTAAGAAAAGTGAAAGTGAAAGTCACTCAGTCGTGTCTGACTCTTTGCAACCCCGTGGACTGTGTATAATCCATGGAATTCTCCAGGCCAGAATGCTGGAGTGGTTAGACTTTCCCTTCTCCAGGGGAATCTTCCCAAGTCAGGGATCGAACCCAGGCCTCCCACATTGTAGGCGGATTCTTTACCAACTGAGCTATCAGGGAAGCCCTTGGGATAAGATAAGCCCTCATGTCACAGACAGTTTTGCAGTGGCCTAGGAAGGCGTCATGGAGGAAAGCATGGCAACTCACTCCAGTATTCTTCCCTGGAGAATCCCATGGACAGAGGAACCTGTTGGGCTACAGTCCACGGGAATCACAAAGAGTCGAACACGACTGAGTGACTAACACAACACAACAAGGAAGTCAAAGATCCAGATTAGAGCTGGAGGAGAAACTGAGGTGGGAGCTGCCTGAGAAGAGGGTGGTTTGAGAGATCTGGTTCTACTATTCAGAAGGACAAAGTATTTAAGGCAGGATAAGCAAAGGGGAAATGAAAAACAGAGACTGCTAGGGAAAAAAAAGTAAAATAGTGGCAATATAACATCAGTAACTAGGTATACAGTGAATAATATTTTTTTTTTAGTAATCAAAATTAAAACTCTTCATTGAGTTTTAAAGTTTAGTTTCAACCTATAGATAAAGGTCAAAAGACTCAATAATTATTACAGGATAATTATACATGTTTCCATACTTTGTATTATTAAAGAAAAAATAAAGAGGGTTAGGAGCAGTAAGCAAGAAGGGTGCATGAGTTACATTTTCAACATACTAAGTGAAAATTACTAGTATCAGAACATGCTGTTTTCAGTATAAGGAAAAATAAATAAAAGTTTAATCAGTCAATTAAAGCCACAAAGATAGTGGCAGTCGTGATATTTGTCCCAGCAGTCTTGATTCCAGCTTGTGCTTCAAGTAACAGTAGACAAGGTCTAAAATTAGTAATACTAGAAATAACCGTTTAAGCATATTATTCAGATCAGGAATTGGAAGATTTTTTTCTGTGAAGGTCTACAGAGTAACTATTTTAGACTTTGCAGGTCATATGGTCTCCATCACAACTATTCAACTCTGCTATTGGACAGTCATAAAGAATTCATACAACTGCTTCAATAAAACTTTATTTATAAAATAAGGCAGAGGGTCATACTTGACCTAAAGGCCATAATTTGCTGAGTCTAGATCTATATGGGAAATTGCCACATTTACAAAAACAAAAGACAATAATTTTCCAAATTATCATTAGGGACACCTTACAGATTAACATTTAAATTTCCTTCTTCATTTGCCATTTGGAAGGAATCCTTTCTCTTGCTGTTCAAAGTCAGGTGAAGAGCACAAATGGTCTACTAAGATTAAACAATGGTAACTTTTTGAAAAACTGTTTATTTTGTATTGGGGCAGAGATGATTAGCAAACAATGTTGTGATAGCTTTCGGTGAACAGCAAAGGAACTCAGCCATACATATACAAGACAATGGTAACCTTCCCCCAGTATTTAGGACAAGAACAGTCAACAGATGAAATGAACTTAAAATCAAAGCTTTAATCCAGCATCTCTCCATGTAAATCACTGATAAATGCATCCTTTTGGCAATTTTAGAATTGAATACAACTGGATTCTGAACTCCTTGAAGACTGTGTAATATCTGTTTACTTTTAGTTTCTGCCACAGTAAGTAGTACAGAGTTGGTGTGCAAATAATATCTGGAAAATATAAACTTAATATACCTCTTCAGTTATTTTATGTGTCATTTACCAATATTTCATGGGGTTTCACAAAGAACTTCACTGGTACCATGCCCCATTTGAAATTTCAGAACTGTGGCTTCAGGTTTAAACTTGGTATAGTCAATTTGACTTTAACTAGTTAGATGAACAGAGAAGCTGTACATACAGGTTATGAATTAGGGCTAGAAACTTTTGCAAATGGGTGCTGATGGTGAAGAACCCACCTGCCAATGCAAGAGACATAAGACACATGGGTTCCATCCCTCAGTCAGGAAGATCCCTTGGAGTAGGAAATAGCAACCCACTCCAGTGGGCTATAGTCTATGGATTCTCAAAGAGTCACACAGGACTGAAGTGACTTTGCACTTTTGTAAGGCTCCTTTCAGGCTTTAGAATTGCATGACAAGTAATGGGTCTTTTTCTACAGATATTTGAACAGCTATTAAAGATATGTTTAGGAAAAGAACCAAAATGCAATTGTTGCTTACTGGCCCTTTAAGAAATATTACTTATTTTTGGCTGTGCTGGGTCTTCATTGCTACGCATGCTTTTCTCTAGTAGTGGCAAGCCGGGGGTGCTCTCTGGTCGTGGCACGTGGGCTTCTCATTTCAGTGGCATCGCTTGTAGCAGAGCATGGACTCTAGGCATACAGGCTTCATTACCTGTGGCACGTGGACTTAGTTGCTCCACGGCTTGTGGGATCTTCCTGGATTAGGGATAGAACTGGTATCCCCTGCATTGTCAGGCGGACTGAACCACCAGGGAAGTCTGCTAATTGGCACTTTTAAAAGTGGAAGAGGCAACCATATTAAAGTTTCCCATTATTTTTCAGGACATTGCCTTCCTTCCAGAAATTTAAAAGAAAAAGGATTCTCACGGAAATTTAAACTGTCAGAAATGAATTGCTTGTTTGTATTCCCCCCACAAACATCAGATCAGAGTTAAAGCAAAGAAATAAACCTCTGTGGTTTCAGTTTAAATAATGTCTCCTCTCCACACTGGAGCATAACCACAATTCATCATTTAATTATACATCGTCTCATATGATAATTATGCAAAACAGACTTTCATTACGTCTCAAATTGAGCCCTGAAAACTGTGGATTTGGCATAAATAACTGGAAATCAATCTACCTTTCTTTTTCTGAAAAGTGTTGCCTTTGAAATGTTATGGCTATAAGTATTCTTTTATGAGCATTATAAAATCACGCACAATTAAGAAGCAAATTAAGCGTGAAAAGGCCACAACTCACTTTTGATAGCCATGTCTCAAAAAGGGTTTCATAGGTAAAAGTGTACAAAAATGGAGCTTGGGTAGGGAAAGGGTTTGAGCACCTGTTTTCAGATGATATCGAATTTTGGGGTTTCTAGGTAATAATAATTGCTAATACTTTTTCATCTTACCTATGCTGCATGAAAAGATATTTCCTGTGTGACTATGACTGAAAAACAGAATGTAGGCCTTTCTGTATTCAATTTCAGAAATATTGAAATCTGAGATTGTTCACATATCTGTGCTCTGGGTTCTCTCCCCACAGCGTTTTCCTTGAATTCAGAGAATTTGTGAAAGAGCAGTTGAGTGGATAGTGGCCTGATCTCTGGAAAGATAACTGCACTGCCTGCTTTCATGAATATTATCATTAGACAATAAAAGGTTCAAATGAAAGACCCAGCTGGTGTCAGAGAACTGTTCTGTGTGCAGGGTTGGGAGGGTGGTGAGGGAACCCTGTATAGTGGAATGGGGTGCAGAATCGTACATTATGAATATCCTAAGTGTCACTAAGGGTAAATTTTAGGTTATGTGTATTTTATGACAATAAAAAAATGCATGGATATATTTCCTTTTGAGGGACTAATTTTATCCCTGAATCACACTCATTCCATTCTAGGCTCCTGTGGGGGGCACTGGTAAGGGAGGAAGGGCAGTATTAAAAAGGAATGAAATCTCCCTTGCAAAGCAACAAGCATTCAATTTCCTGAACCACTATGCACGAGATCTTCCCTGAGGAAGGGAGTGGGAGAGGAAGGAGAGAGTAGGGTATCTCTGAAGGAAGAATCTGAAAGAAAAGAGGCTACAACGAGCATGACCTGGTAATGGAAGGTTTTGCAATAACATTCAGGCAGGTTTCTGGTCTGATAAATCATGTTCGTCATTCTGAGCCACAGACTCCTTACCGTGGAATTAGCTTTTTGTCCTTGTAGCTCTTTGTATCATTGAGCCAACAAGTGACAGCTAAAGTCTGTGCCTATAAGGTCTGGTTAATAGTTTCAATAGCTCAGTTCAAAAAGACTGGCTACTGATCTGGATCAAACTTACAGGCAACACTCAGCACTGAAGAATGTTCAACTCTGCAGTAAATACTAAGAGTATGCTAAGAGACCAAGATACAAATGTCAGATCCTAAAGAAGTCACTTTATTTGAGAAGCCATAGGAAAAGGTCTTTTAGGCATTGGATCCATACTTCCTGGGTTTAAAGACAGCAAAGACTAAGTTTTAAGTGAGGTTGAGACTGAAAATTAACTGCCTGGAACCAGCTGGTTGGCAGAGGTTCTAAGTGACTGGGCTTAGTTTCCAAGTGGATTTTTAGCTTTTTGAATATTTGGCCAAAACCAGTTCTCCAGTATTTCATCAACTCTTGGCTCTGGCAAACTGGAAGAGGAGGGCAGTCACAGCCTGCAGTGTGAGGGGGCTTGATGGCTTTTGTCTACAAAATCCATGAAATGTTAAAAATAAAATCTCAAAAGCATTGTTACATAATGATGAAGACATAGAGCTAAATATCAGCTGCCAGGTTGAACAGAGCATGCTCAGTCCAGTCCCCGACTCATGATCACTGCACCTGGGCTCTGTTGGGAGACCACAAGGATTTGGAAACAAGGCCAGAAAGAGGTTGCCCCTTAAGCTGGAACTACTTGAAACAATACAGAAAAGATCTGCTGAAGTAACTCTCTGTAGTAGATGGGTTTGAAATATATCCCCGATGATATTGCACTCTGCAGACTAATTCAATGGCAAAAACTGAGATGGTTCTCAAGGGCTATCAAGGACTCCATTGCATTGCTACATGTAAAATTGGAATGGTGGTCTAAAGGGTGTTGAAATAAAGCAGGATGAAAAAAACAGATTTGGAAACTTCATTCAGCATTGTCAAAGAGACAGAAAAATTTTATCTGTGATACAGTTCTTGTTGTTTGGTGAGTAAGTCGTGTCCGACTCTTTGTAACCTCATGAACTGCAGCACACCAGGCTTCTTTGTCCTTCACTATCTCCCAGAGTTTGCTCAAACTCATTTTCATTGAATCAGTGATGCCATCCAACCATCTCATTCTCTGTCATCCCTTTCTCCTTCTGCCTTCAATCTTTCCCAGTATCAGGGTCTTTTCAATTGAGTTGGCTCTTTGCATCAGGTGGCCAAAGTACTGGAGTTTCACCTTCAGCATCAGTCCTTCCAATGAGTATTAATGGTTGATTTCCTTGATCTCCTTGCTGTCCAAGGGACTCTCAAGAGTCTTCTCTAGCACCACAATGCAAAAGCATCAATTCTTCAGCACTTAGCCTTCTTTACGGTCCAACTCTCACATCCGTACATGACTACTGGATAAAACATAGCTTTGACTATACAGACCTTTGTTGGCAAAGTGATGTCTCTGCTTTTGAATATGCTGTATAGGTTTGTCAAAGCTTTCCTTCCAAGGAGCAAGTGTTTTTTTTTTAATTTCATGGCTGCAGTCACCATCTGCAGTGACTTTGGAGCCCAAGAAAATCAAATCTGTCATTGATTCCACTTTTCCCCCTTCTATTTGCCATGAAGTGACGGGACTGATGCTATGATTTTCGTGTTTTGAATGTTGAGTTTTAAGCCAGCTTTTTCTCTCTCCTCTTTCACCCTCATCAAGAGGCTCTTTAGTTCCTCTTTGCTTTCTGCCATTAGAGTGGTATCATTTGCATATCTGAGGCTGTTGATATCTCTCCAGTTAATCTTGATTCCAGCTTGTGATTCATCCAGCCCAGAATTTTGCATGATGTACTCTGCATACAAGTTAAATAAGTACAATGATAATATACAGCCTTGACAGACTCTTTTCCCAATTTGGAACCAGTCTGTTGTTCCATGTCTGGTTCTAACTGTTGATTCTTGACCTGTACACAGATTTCTCAGGA
>SJYQ01034867.1:0-24008 GCA_006410935.1 Redunca redunca
TAAATTTCCTCTAATCTGTCCCTTCCTTCACCCCTGGTGTTTTTCAACATTTTACGTCGGTTGTGATGGATACTGTAGCATTCTACTCTAAAACTCCTTTCAAAGTCTATACACACATAGTCTTCCGGGGATATTAATGCTGATAGCTCACAGCTCTGCCCTCACTGAGGATTGCCCTTGGTCACAAGGAACCCTATAGCCCAGGAGCTGCCCACAGGCAAGGACAGTTTTATACAGAGAAACGAGGCCCACTCTCCATTAGTCAAATAGTTGCAACTATAAAACTTCTGCCAAATCCAAAATTTTGCATAATAACAACTAAGTTTCCAGTTGCCACTACAGTGAAGATCAATTTCTGCTACCCAATCCAGAGTGCTCACTTTCTTATGGTTGTATCTCACAAGACCATTCCTTAATGAAACTTCCTCACATAAAAATTTCTTATCTTAGAATCTGTTTCCAGAAAATCCAGTCTAAGAAATCAATCATTGAATTCTCTAGAAGATACCTGGAGAACAAGAAAATCAGAGAAAGGAACACTTTACATAGAAGAATTTTGCTCTAAATTCAATATGAAATGATGGTGAATAAAATAAGTTGCTTTTGATTATATCAGTGGTAGGCTTGATACTTAAATGTGAGTCCAAATACAACACTTACATTGCTCAGCTCCTTTAAATACCAAACTCAAATTCCATATCCCTGAACTTTATGAAAAGGAAAAACCTGACTTTGGTAGAGTAGACCAACCATGAAGGAGAAGCTGGCCAAGGTTGACAAGGTTGACTGCCCTAAATCTTCCTAAACCAGGACCCTTTAACAGTTTTGGACTGTTCTTGCAGCTCCAAATACATAGAACATAATATTCTTAAAAAAGAAAAGCCAAAAAAGGCAGAAGGGACATTGAATTAGATAAGAGCATCCTCCCTAACATTAATGTTTGGTTTTCTAGAAATGTATCACATTCTCTGAATGTCTTTGGACCTCACCATAAAAATTAGCGTACTTCTCCATGGGAAAGTAAAGGAGAGAAATTATAAACTCCTTTTAGCAGCATTACTGATTACAATATCTGTCACACAGGGTTTTACATATAGGTGGGAAAATATATTAGTTAGTATTATCAGTTTTTTAAAATTTACTTATTTCTTAATTGAAGGATAATGTCTTTACAAAATTTTGTTGTTTTTGTCAGACCTCAACATGAATCAGCCATAGGTACGCACATATCCCTTCACTCTTGAGCCTCCCTCCTATCTCCCTCCTCATCCCACCCCTCTAGGTTGATACAGAGCCCCTTTTGGAGTTCCCTGAGACACACAGCAAATTCCTGTTGGTTATCTATTTTTACATATGTTTCCATGTTACTCTCTCCATACATCTCACCCTCTCCTCTCCTCTCCCCATGTCCATAAGTCTGTCTCTATGTCTGTCTCTCCATTGCTGGCTTGCAAATAAATTCTTTGGCACCATCTTTCTAGATTCCGTATGTATACATTAGAAAATGATATTTGTTTTTTCTTCCTGACTTGCTTCACTCTGTATAATAGGTTCATTCACCTCATTAGAACTGACTCAAATGTGTTCCTTTTTATGGCTGAGTAATATTCCATTGTGTATATGTGCCACAACTTCATCTATTTATCTCTCGATGTACATATAGGTTGCTTCCATGTTCTAGTTGTTGTAAATAGTGCTGCTATGAGCAATGGGATACATGTGTCTTTTTCAATTTTGGTTTCCTCAGGGTTTATGCCTAGGAGTGGGATTGCTGGGTCATATGGTGGTTTTATTCCTAGATTTTTAAGGAATCTCCATACCATCTTCTAAAATGGCTGCATTAGTTTACATTCTCACCAACAGTGCTAGAGGGTTCCCTTTTCTCCACACCCTCTCCAGCATTTATTGTAGACTTTTTCATGAGGGCCATTCTGACCAGTGTGAGGTGATATCTCATTGTAGTTGTGACTTGTGTTTCTCTAATAATGAGCAATATTGAGCATCTTTTCATGTGTTTGTTAGCCATCTGTGTATCTTCTTTGGAGAAATGTCTGTTTAGGTATTTTTCCCACTTTTGGACTGGGTTCTTGTTTTTCTAGTATTGAGTTCTATGAGTTGCTTGTATGTTTTAGAAATTAATCCTTTGTCAGCTGTTTCATTTGCTATTATTTTCTCCCATTCTGAGGGTTGTCTTCTCACCTTGTTTATAATTTCTTTTGCTGTGCAAAAGCTTTTAAGTTTAATCAGATCCCACTTGTTTAGTTTTGTTTTTATTTCCATTACTCTAAGAGGTGGGTCACAGAAGATCTTCCTTTGATCTATGTCATTGAGTGTTCTGCCTATGGATTCTTCTAGAGTTTTATAGCTTTTGGTTTTATATTTAGGTCTTTAATCCATTTTGAGTTTATCTTTGTATATGTTATTAGGAAGTGTTCTAATTTCATTCTTTTACATGTAGCTGTCCAGTTTTCCTAGCACCACTTATTGAAGAGGTTGTCTTTGCCCCATTGTATATTCTTTCCTCCTTTGTCAAAAATAAGATATTCATAGGTGCATGGGTTTACTTCCAGGCTTTCTATCTTGTTCCACTGGTCTGTATTTCTCTTTTTGTGACAGTACAAAACTGTCTTGATGACTGTAGGTTTGCACTACAATCTGAAGTCAGGAAGGTTGATTCCTTCAGCTCCATTCTTCTTTATCAAGACTACTTTACCTATTTGGGGTCTTCTATGCTACCATATGATTTGTGAAAATTTTTGTTCTAGTTCAGTGAAAAATGCCATTGGTAACCTGATAGAGATTGCACTGAATCTGTAGATTGCATTTGGTAGTATAATCAGTTTCATAATATTGATTCCTCCTATCCAGCAACATGGGATATCTCCCCATCTGTTATGTTGTTTGATTTCTTTCATCAGTGTTTTATAATTTTCTGTATACAGTTCTTTTGTCTCCTTAAGTAAGTTTTTTCCCTAGATATTTTATTCTTTTTGTTGCAGAATGGAATGGAATTAGCTCTTTAATTTCTCTTTCTGATTTTTCACTGTTAGTATGTAGGAATGCAAGTGATATTTGTGTATTTATTTTGTATTCTGTGACTTTGCTAAATTCACTGACTAGCTCTAGTAATTTTCTGATAGTATCTTCAGGGTTTTCTAGGAATCGTATCATGTTATCTGCAAACAGTGAGTGCTTTACTGTTTTCTTCTATTCTGGTTTGGATTCCTTTTATTTCTTTTCTTCTCTGATTGCTGTAACTAGAACTTCCAAAGCTATGTTGAATAATAGGGGTGAAAGTGGACACCCTTGTCTTGTTCCTGATCTTAGGAGGAATGCTTTCAGTTTTTCACCATTGAGAATAATGTTTGCTATGGGCTTATCATATATGATCCTTACTATGTTGAACAGGATCCTTCTATGCCCATTTTGAAGAGTTTTAATAATAAAAGGGTGCTGAAATTTTGGAAAGGCTTTTTCTACATCTATTGAGATTATCACATGATTTTTATCTTTCAATTTTTTAATATGGTGTATCACACTGATTGATTTGCATATATTGAAGAAGACTTGCATCCCTGGAATAAGCCCATCTTGATCACGGTTTTAATATATTATTGAATTCTGTTTGCTGAAATTTTGTTGGGGATTTTTGCATCTATGTTCATCAGTGATATTGGCCTATAGTTTTCTTTTTTGTGTGTTGTCTTTGTCTGGTTTTGTTATCAGGGTGATGGTGGCCTCGTAGAATGAGTTTGAAAGTATTCCTTCCTCTGAAATTTTCTGAAAGAGTTTTAGAAGGATAGGCATTAGCTCTTCTCTCAATTATTGATAGAATTCACCTGTGAAGTTCATGGTCAGATGGCCTCTTTGGCTAGTCTTTCTTCGTAGCTCTACCTGTTCAGGCACTTAGAGAGCTCCCTTGCCTGGGATCCTTCTCTGTTTTTCCACACGTCAGGAACATAGAGGGGTCCCCTGGCTGGGGCCCTACTCTGTAGATTGGTGTATCAGTTGCTTGATAGGCCAGCCTCTCTATTGTTCAGCAGCTAATGCTGGAGTGTGGGGAGAGAGGGGCTATGGTGGTGGCTCCAGCCCTTACACATGACTCAGCAGTGTCCCTTGCTTCCATGGCTGCCTGGCTTTCCTCCACAGGCAATGCCCTCCACAGTCTCCTCCCTCAGGTCCCCTTGGTCCATCTCTCTGCAGTCAACAGCAGCCCCCACCCTAGGATTGCTCCACAGTCCCTGTACTCCAGCTCCCAGCCCCTGTACCTTCTAGGGGACCTGTGTCCCTGTTCAGGGTATATATGGCTAAGGTAAGGACTGTATGATCCTCATTCCAGTTAGGCTGCCACGGATCAGCTGTTTCACTCTCTGCCTTAAATGTTTCTCCTCTGACCCAGAAAATTGCCCCACTGTGGGGACTGAATGCCTGCTTCAGTTTCCCCATCTGCCAAGGGCAGGTCCAGTCCTACTAACACTCCTGTTTTCTCCCCCTAGTTCCTTTGTCCTACCGAGTTTTGCATGGTTCTACATATTCTTTTCCGGTGGTCATGTACTCCTGTCTGCTCTCAACTGGTGTTCTGCAAGCACTTCTGTGTCTGAAGGTGTATTCCTGATGTATCCGTGGAGAAAGATGTAGTCCCTATCCACCTACTCCTCCGCCATGTTGTTTTCTAGTAGTATTAGTTTATTAACTGACAGATTTTCAGCCAGACAGCAAACATCTTTAGAAAATAACCATGACATTTTACCTGTGTTTCTCACTTTTAGTAGCCTGTGACATATGGTAGGTGTTCAACAAATTGTTTTTTTAATACAACAAATGGATACATTTCAGAAATTGGTCAAATGAGTTTATCCAAGTAACTGATAACATTTTGGAAAAAAAAATGTAGAAACCAATCCATTTGAACACTATTGGTTATCTGTTAATCTTTCACAACTCTGTTAATTAACATTCAACTCAATCATCTATGAATTCAGCTAAGTCTCTGTTGTCTTCATAAGACAATTAACACCTTTATGGTTTTGATCCCTGGGTCAGGAAGAACCCCTGGAGAAGGAAATGGCAACCCACTCCAATACTCTTGCCTGGAAAATTCTGTGAGCTACAGTTCACAGGGTCGCAAAGAGTTGGACATGACTAAGCGACTTCACTTTCACTTTTCACTTTGTCTAATATACTCCTGAAGTCAAGTTATATTCTTATATGGATCCATATACATATGGCCATTGGAAATGACCACATAAGTTGTGCACTACATAACTAATGGGAATATCAATTAAAGGGTACCAGTGAAGCTGTTCCATCAGGAAGCCACCTAAAATCTCCCTAAAATGAAGTCTACAGATCTATTTAAAAAGAAATTATTTTTTCATGTTGTTTGTGATGAATTCATGTGGACTAGTTGTGACCATTGATTTTACCAGAAAGTTACATTTCCTTTTTGAAAACAGAACATGTGTGCTCATCACCAATACTGGAAAATACTGCATGTTTCTCAAAGATTACTACCGTGGTTTTGTGATTAAAATGACAGCATATATTTAAGCATCTTATAATGTAATTCTTCCAGTTCTAGGACTTAAAACAATTTAAATGATGAACTGGGTGTGTGTGTGTGTGTGTGTGTTGTATACCTCTTTGTAGAAGTCATTGTCCATGGTCTACTCATAGTCTCTAAAATCCCCTTACTATTTTCATATGTACATGCTGTCAACCCTCAGATCCAGCTCCTGCAGTCCCTCATTAGACTTTTTCCATTAGAGTACTAGGTGTATGTTGGGAAGTACCTGGGAAGTTGCATCCACATAGGGTACCTACCCATTAACCAAAGAATGATGGGGCAATGGAATGAATACACCCCCTTCCTTACTCCTGATAAGACAACTCTGAGGTGTAGGTTACAATGTCAGCAGAGCTTCCTGGGGATTGAGCACAAGTTATATTAGAAGGGACTTTGCTTGACATATCACCTTCAAAATTATGTGATTTCATGAATTTTGTCCCTCAGAAAAATAGATATGTTGTAGTCTTATTTCTCATTAACTCAAAATGTGATTTTATTTTGAAATAGGTCATGATTATCTATTTATAGAAGTAGGAAAGGCAAAATGAGCTCATTCATGTCAGCTTTGATCAAATATGACTGGTGTCCTGATAAGAAGAGGAAATAAAGAAGAGAGAAACTCATGAGAACATGGGTGCAGGGGCTGAGTTATACATCTACAACCAAGGAAAGTCCAAGATGGCCAGTAAACTACCAGAAGCTAGGAGAGAGGTGTGGGAACCGAAATTCCCTCACAGTTCTCAGAAGAAATCAGCTCTGCCAGCACTTTGATCTCAGGTGTCTACTATCCAGAACTGTGAGACAATGAATTTTTATTGTTTAAGCCACTCAGTGTGGCACTTTGTTACAGCAGCCTTTGAAAACTAAGCACTCCCTTGCCTGAGACATTTTCCTATTTCCTCTCCTTTCACTGTGAACACTTTCTAAAAAATTATTTTTATACTACCATCCATCTCAGTGTCTTCTTCTAGAAAATCCTATCTGAGACAACTCTTAACTTGTAACTCAAATTATTCATGTTTGAAAAAGATTGCTAGAAAAGAATTGGTAAAAACCAGTTCTACAAAACAAGGGAAAACTATTTGGGAACTAAACATTCAGCCTTCATTTTGCCATCCATGAATACCATACTTTTCTCTCTAAGAGATAATTACTTCATTAACTTCTACTCATTCTAATAATAAATTATAGCACTTTGCTCATTAACTCAACTTATTTCTGGATTTAAGTGCTTTAATTCTATTCTTAGAATGTTTTGGTTTCTGTTTGCCTTTATTCAAGTTTTCTGCCATACCTTTCAAATTTGAAAATGTTTGTACATTTGAGCTTATTACAGATCTCCCCAAACTGTCATATAGGATCCATTTGCTGTTTCCTGCTTTTTTTTCTGTATTACAGTTATACAGAATTTATTTCAGAGCCTTTCAACACTCTCGATAAATATATACTTTAGAGTTACAGATGGGGCCATGGTTCACATTTATGTTTTTAAGCTTTTTTTGAAGTCAAGAGTATGTCTTTGAATCTACTAACTAATTCTATCCTCACCATCCTAAATTTTAAATAAGCATGCTGCTGCTAAGTCCCTTCAGTCGTGTCTGACTCTGTGCAACCCCAGAGATGGCAGCCCACCAGGCTCTGCCGTCCCTGGGATTCTCCAAGCAAGAACACTGGAGTGGGTTGTCCTTTCCTTCTCCACTGCATGAAAGTGAAAAGTGAAAGTGAAGTTGCTCAGTAGTGTCCAACTCTTTGCAACACCATGGACTGGAGCCTCCGTCCATGGGATTTTCCAGGCAAGAGTACTGGAGTAGGTTGCCATTGCCTTCTCCAAAATAGGCATAGTCTCTTTAATTGAAACATTTCCATCACACTCACATCCCCAGCCAATTTTCTTCCCTTATTTGAATGAAATCCAGCAATTGCCCATTTGCTTCCCCATGTAAGATGAAAATGCCAACAAGGTAAATAACAAATTTATTACATGCCATCCTTTTAGTAGAATTAGATTTATAACAGATGTTCACAGAGTTTAAGTCCTCCATTATTTCCATACAGATGGTTTTGTGTTAATTTCAAAATCTCATGAATTTTTATCCATAATAATCTTCATTTGGTTTGAATATATATCACAAATATTCTTTCAAAGCATATTTATTTTGTATTTATGTTGTACTTCTTAACAGCCAGATTTTGAAAGAGTGTTAATCCACAATGATATTAATTTAGTTTATTTTCTTTATTTTGATCTTTATTCAAAAGCTTTCTACATTGCTTTGTATAACCTGTATAAAAACAAGGCATAAAATCATAAATGCTATCAATATGTCTTCTGTTATTCCTTTCTTTTAAATAATAGTAATCTTGAGCTGCCATATGAAAATATTATAGGCTGGGTGGCATAAACAACAGAAAGTTCTTTTCTCATAGTTTCAGTGGCTGGAAGTCTGAGATCTGGGTGCCAGAATGCTCAGGTCCTGGTGAGATTGCTCTTCCTGCCTGGCACATGATCACCTTCTCCCTGTGTCCTCATATATTGGAGGCGGGAAAACCTCTCTGGTGCTTCTCCTTATAAGGGTGCTAATCCCATCATAAGATTAGCACCCCATCATAAGAACCCCATGCTCATTACCTCATCCAAAATTAATCATCTCCCAAAGCTCACAACTCCAAATATCATCATACAGAGGGTTGGGGCTTCAACATATAAGTTTTAGGGGGTCATAAATGTTCAGCCCATAATAACCACTGCTCTTTTCACACTGCTCTGCTCTGCCAAGTTGTATTAATGTCTATGAAAGCATACTATAATAAACCTAACGCTTCTTAATATGTTATATGAACTTCAGACACATAGACTATGTATAGTCACTTTACCTGCCTCCTGAAAAACCAGTATGCAGATCAAGAAGCAACAGTTAGAACCAGACAGAACAACAGACTGGTTCAAAATTGGGAAAGGAGTACTACAAGGCTGTATATTGTCCACCTCATTTAACTTATATGCAGAGTACATCAAGCAAAACATTAGGCTGTGTGAAGCACAAACTGAATTCAAGATTACCAGAAGAAATACCAATATCCTCATATATGCAGATGACACCACCCTTATGACATAAAGCGAAGAGGAACTAAAAAGTCTCTTGATGAAGGTGAAAGAGGAGAGTGGGGAAAAAAAAAAACAAAACCTGACTTAAAACTCAACATTCTAAAACTGATAACATGGCAACTGGTTCCATCACTTCATGACAAATAGATGGGGAAACAATGGAAACAGTGACAGACTATTTTGGGGGGCTCCAAAAACACTGCAGATGGTGACAGCAGCCATGAAATTCAAAGATGCTTGCTCCTTGGAAGAAAAGCTATGATAAACTTAGACAGCATATTAAAAAGCAAAGACATAGTTTCCCAACAAAGGTCCATGTAGTCAAAGCTGTGGTTTTTCTAGTAGTCATTTACAGATGTAAGAGTTGGACCATAAGAAAAAAAGGCTGAGCACTGAAGTACTGATTCTTTCAAAATGTGGTGTTGGAGAAGACTCTTGAGAGTCCTTTGGACTGCAAGGAGATCAAACTACTCAATCCTAAAGGAAATCAACCCTGAATATTCATTGGAAGGACTGATGCTGAAGCTGAAGCTCCAATATTTTGGCCACCTGATGTGAAGAGTCAGCTCATTAGAAAAGACCCTGATGCTGGGAAAGATTGAAGGCAGGAGGAGAAGAGGATGACAGAGAATGAGATGGTTGGATGGCATCAACAATGGAAGTGAGTCTGAGTAAGCTCCGGGAAATGGTGAAAGACAGGGAACCCTGGTGTGGTGCAGTTCATGGGGTCAAAAAGAGTCAGACACAACTGAGCAACTGAACAACAATATACACCTCAAGTCAGAATATAATGTAAGTCCTTCTATTGTAACCAGGCAGGCCCTGATGGGGCCTTCCCAGGAAAGACACCTCCTTCCATGTCATCTGCCTGCCTCTTGTTTGTAGAAAAGCTATAGTCTCCTAGGCCTCCCCTGAATCACAAATGCATAGTTCAAGAATTAATGATTGAAAAAATTTAAACATGTAGTGACTAGAGTAGCAGTTGGGCCAGGAGAACAGGCGAAATATAATTGGCAAATCAGCCATATGGCAGGCACAGAATCTTTAATGCTTTCTTAAGGACATAAGTCAAGGTATTAGATGTGCATTCCTGAGCTGTTTTACAGATACTAAGACTCCCACCAAATGGTAGAAGTTAACTACATAACCATGTAACTTACAGACAGTCTGGAGTCTGAGGACTGATAATGTTAACCCCTGTGACACTGCCCTGCTTCTTCACCATCAATCAATCAAAGAATTGTGCAACTCTCTAGCCCCAAGTTCCCCTGGAAACCTATCTAAGAATTCAGATCTTTTGAACATAAGCTGTCCCATTCACTTTGCTTGACCCTTGCTCTCCCTGCTCTAAACTCTGATGTTTCAGTTCAGCCTCACTGTACATTGGACAAATGAAGCTAAGTCCAACAACATTATCTTTTACTTATAAGAATTGCTAGATACTCCTTCAGTGTGCTCTTTATGCATGCACGTGCATAACTACGTGTATATTTGTATGTTTAATATGTTGAACACCAAATTTCAAATGAGTATCTTTTCTTCTTTCCACATATGAGAGTGAAAGTGAAAGTTCCTCAGTCTTGTTCAACTCTTTTTGCAACCCCATGGACTATACAGTACATGGGATTTTCTAGGCCAGAATACTGGAGTGGGCATCTGTTCTCTTCTCCAGGGGATCTTCCCAAACCAGGGATCGAATCCAGGTCTCCTGCATTGCAGGCAGATTATACCAGCAGAGCCACAACGGAAGCCCAAGAATACTGGGGTGGGCAGCCTATCCCTTCTCCAGAAGATCTTTCCAACTCAGGAATCAAACTGGGATCACCGGAATGCAGGCAGATTCTTTACCAACTGAGCTATATACAAATTTAAATAATTGTAATTACACTGGCAAGCCTGACAGTGGATTTGTTTCCCTAGTCTTCATGAGTTCCAACTATCTCCTGCCAAGAAACTACTTTTTGGTCATCACAGACCAAAGTACTGGACATTTGTACTCTTGCTTATGAAGAAAATATCAGCTACTATGTCCTCATTCTTTTCCAAAGTTTTGATTATGAATCTAAAGATGTGAGCACTCCACAGGTGTTTCTAAGACTTTCAGTCTTTTTGCGCAGGACTTCAAAGGTATTAGAGACATGTCAAGCTTCTCTCAACCAAGTTTCATGTTTTAGGCATGAACAAGCATAAGTGGATATTGCTACATCTTGTCAGTCTAGCAGTCACATTTATGTCTGATTATATATACACATATCCATTTTTTTCTCCCATTTGGTAAACAAACATAACATTTTAACATAAGTGTTATGGTTGANGCTATGGTTTAATTATTTTATTAACTTATCTTACCAATTAGATTATAAACTCATCTATATTATATCTAGTATATCTAAATTATAGGAGACACTTGATAAATTCCTGATTAATTAGCTTTTAATTAAGCATGTGTTTTAAAAAGCTTTTATTGATTTAGAATGCAGGAAAAAAGTTCCTAGGTGAGTTATAATAGTAAAAAATTGTCATAGGTTCCCAAGTTATAAGTGAGAGATTGTAAGCCACTCAACTACATGGTTTATACAAAAGTCAACTACCAATGTTTATAATACTTTTGCTCACCAAAAATAATAATTACTTAGGGGTACCTTTCTTTTCTGAGCGTAAGTGCACATAGTTATTATTACTATTTTTGTGATCTGATATTAAAAATTAAGACAATTTTGTGGACAGTAACTGCAGCCTTGATTCTGTAGTGGGCTTCTGTAGTGGCTGAAACAGGAAGTGATACACTCGCAGTGGCAGTTGAGACAGACTGGGAGACAAAGATTGAAGGCTGGCTATTCGTAAATGACTTCACTTTTAAACGTGGATTTCTCTCCAATACAAATGTCAACAATGCCACGTAAAGTGGCAATGCTTGAAGAATTCTGAATTCATAATAACACATCAGCTTTCAGCTAACCCACTGTAGCCAGACACATAAAACCTCTGCCTTCTTTGTGGATTCAGTGCACTGCCTGGACCTGTTGAATGTCTCGATTCTACAGTGCTTTAAGTAGAAAATGTCAGCATGATTTCAGAGGGTGTTCTTCATGGTTAGGGACTGCTATAAATGTTTGATTTCCATGACAACTTAAAATTTCCCAGCTTTAGCAGTTCAAGCCATGTCCTTAAAGTAGTTTTGATGTCACTGGGAATTTTATTATTATTTAATATAGTCAATGTACATACTTAACAAAGCTTAGTTGCAAGTGAAGCATTTCCAGCCAATATTTAAGAATTACTTGATTAAGAAAAAAGTGTTCTCCTCAATTAAAGGAATTTTCACAGTGCTTCTACGTGACTTTAGTATGATATAATTAATTTTATGTAAACATACACTCTTCTATTGCCAAAAATAATTTTGTAAATCAATAGACAAACTGATATCAATTTTCTGAGGTAAGATGTTGAGTCATCCTGACAAAATATAGATTAAAAACTCTGAAAAAGAAAAATGCAATATTATAGGAAGTGGAACATAGGAGACTTTAACTTACCATCATTGCTTTGAATCAGCGTTAACTTTTTGGTTTGCTTTTATAACAATTTTTATATTGTATTTCCTTTTGTGGTAAAATTATCAGTTACACTAACATATGGTTAGTATATGTTATGTGCTGTATGTATATGTTATGGACCTAACAGGTATAGTGTATGAATATGGTATGGACCTAACAGAAGGAGAAGATATTAAGAGGCAGCAAGAATATACAGAAGAACTATACAAAAAAGACCTTCACGACCCAGATAATCACAATGGTGTGATCACTAACCTAGAGCTAGACATCCTGGAATGTGGAGTCAAGTTGGACTTAGAAAGCATCACTACGAACAAAGCTAGTGGAGGTGATGGAATTCCAGGTGAGCTATTTCAAATCCTGAAAGATGATGCTGTGAAAGTGCTAAACTCAATATACCAGCAAATTTGGAAAACCCAGCAGTGGCCACAGGACTGGAAAAGGTCAGTTTTCATTCCAATCCCAAACAAAGGCAATGCCAAAGAATGCTCAAACTACCGCACAATTGCACTCATCTCACACGCTAGTAAAGTAATGCTCAATATTCTCCAAGCCAGGCTTCAGCAATACGTGAACCGTGAACTTCCTGATGTTCAAGCTGGTTTTAGAAAAGGCAGAGGAACCAGAGATCAAATTGCCAACATCTGCTGAATCATGGAAAAAGCAAGAGAGTTCCAGAAAAAACATCTATTTCTGCTTTATTGACTATGCCAAAGCCTTTGACTGTGTGGACCACAATAAAGTGTGGAAAATTCTTCAAGAGATGGGAATACCAGACCACCTGACCTGCCTCTTGAGAAATCTGTATGCAAGTCAGGAAGAAACAGAACTTGGCATGAACAACAGACTGGTTTCAAATAGGGAAAGGAGTACATCAAGGCTGTATATTGTCACCCTGCTTATTTAACTTAAATGCAGAGTACATCATGAGAAATGCTGGACTGGATGAAGCACAAGCTGGAATCAAGATTGCTGGGGGAAATATCAATAACCTCAGATATGCAGATGACACCACCCTTATAACAGAAAGTGAAGAAGAACTAAAGAGTCTCTTGATAAAAGTGAAAGAAGAGAGTAAAAACATTAGCTTGAGGCTCAACACTCAGAAAACTAAGATCATGGCATCTGGTCCCATCACTTCATAGCAAAGAGATGTGGAAACAGTGGAAGCAGTGGCAGACTTTATTTTTTGGGGCTCCAAAATCACTGTGGATAGTGACTGCAGGCATGAAATTGAAAGAAGCTTGCTCCTTGGAAGAAAAGTCATGAACAACCTAGACAGCATATTAAAAAGCAGAGACATTACTTTTCCAACCAATGGTCCATCTACTCAAAGCTATGGTTTTTTCCAGTAGTCATGAATGCATGTGAGAGTTGGACCATTAAGAAAGCTGAGTGCCAGTGAATGGGTGCTTTTTTTTTTTTTTTTTTTTTACTTTATTTTACTTTACAATACTGTATTGGTTTTGCCATACATTGACATGAATGGATGCTTTTGAACTGTGATTTTAGAGAAGACTCTTGAGAGTCCCTTGGCCTGTGAAGAGATCCAAACAGCCCATTTTAAAGGAAACTAGTCCTGAATATTCATTGGAAGGACTGATGCTGAAGCTGAAACTCCAATACTTTGGCCACCTGATGCAAAGAACTGACTCCCTGGAAAAACCCTGATGTTAGGAAAGGTTGAAGGCAGAAGGAGAAGGGGATGACAGAGGATGAGATGGTTGGATGGTATCACTGACTCAATGGACATGAGTTTGAGCAAGATCTGGGAATTGGTGATGGACAGGTAAGCCTGGAGTGCTGCAGTCCATAGCGTCACAAAGAGTAGGACAGGACTGAATGACTAATTGAACTGAATCATCTATTCACTGAATAATTCATCACCTAAAATGTAAAACCTTGAGACTCTCAGTATTTCAGTAAAGTGTTCAAGTTCACAGGACTCATTCATGGTGGAGCCCAACCTTAGAATCTAATTTTGTGTTTGCTTTCACTTCAGAGATCATATATTTTCCTGTCAAGTGTTGTTGCATGTTGGCCAAAATGTGTCATCTACACGATTAAACATACATCCTCTAACTACTTGCAAATATTTGTTCAAGAATTTTAAACTCCTTAATTTAAAAGATATTAATTTGCTACCTACAAGAAGCTTCCTGCTGTGGAACACTGAAAGCAAAAGCATGTGTTCTCCGTTTTCATGTGGCTTCCATCCAAAGGAATGGCAGCCCTCCGTTAAGTGCTTGAACACACAATTCTTATCATTAAAGTTAAATAAGTACTGCTATTTATATTTTTACCATATATGTATATATGGCCAACTGTAAACAGTTTCAATTTGCCCAAATTCATACAGATTGATAAATGGTAGAGCTGAAATCCATCTTGACATCTCCCCAAGCTTCCAAGTCTTATTACAGTTAGAATTACTGATGGTTTTCACTTGTAGCTTCTGGTCCTCTCCAGTGTTAAAAATAGAAACACTATGCATTATCATGGTGTTTTTGTTTTTTTTTTGTCCCCAGTTCCCTGTAAGCTACCTAAATATAAAATCAAGTGAACCTAAAAGCTCAAGGAGCTGCTTGGTCCCTATCACTTTAGAGAGAGTACATAATGATAAAAACTAGACTTTTGCATGACAACAAAGCAATGAAGTAATAAATTCCATTGCCCTCCATCTTCATGTAGTTACCTTGATTAGTATTCCAATAAACTTCTCTGAATTCAAAGTTCTAACTGGGAATTTAGGATCTTACAGGATCCAGGATATCACTTTTCTCTCTGTCTTATTTATCATTGTAAAATTCTTCTGGTTCACTCTTGCCAGAATTCCTTTCCATAACAGATATACATTTTTCCAACCAAATAGCTTCATTCCTATACAAATTAAATGAAGTTTNGTAAAATTCTCCTGGTTCACTCTTGCCAGAATTCCTTTCCATAACAGATATACATTTTTCCAACCAAATAGCTTCATTCCTATACAAATTAAATGAAGTTTTTCTGCCTCTTGAACCCCAAATACCTAACATTATTTGTAATCACCAATACTGGTTCTAGAAGTCTTACTGACTGAGACAACATCGATGGTTTCTTTTATTATGGCAAGCTGCCGTAGTCTGGACATCATGATTTATTGCTTGATTAGCTAGATTTTCCTTGAAGTCATATGTTCTTAGAAGGTCAGACCTTTAAGACACTTCTCCATGTCATCAGACACACAGATACAGACATACACACAGACACATACACACACACACACCAGATGTGGAATGTTGCATTTTCAAGACAAGTCTAAGACCAAGCATTTTCTCTATTAACTCTAAGCTTATCATCCCCTAACCAGCCTTTTGTTTCTATGTCTGACAGCAACACTGGTTCTGATGTGGGTAATTTGATCTTCTTGCTTTTCCAGGCTCTGTCCTACCGAAAAATGAAATGTTTTTCATTTATGATGGTGATTTACCATCTTTCTCCAATTTCTAGCTGTTCAAATGCTATAAAATTAACCATAATTTGATTTTGTTACTAATATGGCAATCTACTCCAGTATTCTTGCCTGGATAATTCCATGGGCAGAGGAACTTGGTGGGCTACAGTCATGGGGTCACAAAGACTGAGTGACTAACACACATGCACACACACACAAACACACACACACACACACTTACAGTTTTGTCTGAATCCCTATTTATTATCTGTTACCTAGATTGCTTTACCACCTACATCATACCACAAGTAATGCTTCATTCTTTATTCAAGGACAAAATTCAAGAAAGAATACTTCTTCAAAATTTAGATACACTCTATCTTTGAATTCATTCTGATCTTTGGCCGTAATTTATTCTGATCTTTGGCAGACATAGACGGCCAAAAGGAAAAATTAAAGAATTTTTTAAAAAGTTATTTTTGCCAGGTACACCCAATCAAGATGCATTCAGTGTCCTAAAAGAAGATTCGAAAAGTCATTTTGTTGTATTTCATTTTCAGTGATTCCATGCTGGTCTTGAATAATTGTTACTTTTTATAAGTCAGTCTTTAAAAATTTGTCCTAAATTTGGTCTGAGATTAACACTCAGCTCACTAATCCATCACTATGTTAGCCTATTTATCTTCCTCTCATCCTACTTAATAAACCATTGTTATTATTTTGAGAAACATTCACTAGTATTTTAACTCTTTTTCTGCTCTTTAAGAGACTTCCCTGGTGGCTCAGATGGTAAACCGTCTGCCTACAAGCAGGAGACCCAGGTTCAATCCCTGGGTCGGGAAGATCTCCTGGAGAAGGAAATGGCAACCCACTCCAGTATTCTTGCCTGGAAAATCCCTTAGACAGAAGAGCCTGATAGGCTACAGTCCATGGGGTCGCAAAGAGTCGGACACGACTGAGCGAATCTCTTTCTTTCTGCTCTTTAAAATGTCAGATGTTACTTACAATGGACAAGCTACATCATTGTTTTTGGATATATTTCATGTAAGCCAGAAGAGCTGAACTTATTCAGAGAGACTATTAGAATCTTTTCACCCACTTTGAACTTAAATCCCTCTCAACATGGTTCATTCTCTCCTTTTCAGTTTGTAGATCACTCACAATGACAGAGGAGACAAGTAAAATAGAGTTGAGTGGTTCTGCCTTCTTTTTGTCACTTATCAACCATCAATCATCAGCTTCAGGTAGTATACCTATCCCTTTATTCTTTCAGATACAATTTAAAAGCCCTTAAATCTGTTATATACTTTTCATTGGAATGCCTTGCAAAACTCAGCTGTCATGAAACTTCATCGTCGAACGTGTTTTCTCTGGTCTGGTCTTGTCAAATATTCTCTATTGGCTGTATTATCATCCTCATAGCTTCCCCACAGAGCCTTTTATCATCTAGTAACTTTTAATTGTGAATTCTGGTACTTGATGTCCAAAAGCATAGAAAATCCTATGTTTTGAAGCTGAATTGCGAATAGGAAGTTATATTTGGAGGGAATTGTCTGAATGACTCAGAGTAGCACTGACCTCTCAAAAGGCTCAGTTTTTGGTAGGGAGAGTGAAGTAGACTTGAAGAAATAGGAGAAATAATGGGGGTTAAGGGAAAATAGACCAGAGCTTTAAAAAAAACTGGAAGTCAGAAGGAGTCTGGTAAAAGGGAGGAATCACATGGAAACACATGGTGTTATAGCTGGTGATCTTGACACATCGATCTTCATTAACCAAGAAGAATTTTCTCTTTCAAACTGTCCCATTTTTAACAGTCTTTCAAATACAGAGAGTTTTAGTTATTTGAAATATTAACTACTAATAAGTGAAATATATTTTTACCACTTTCTTATTACTACTAAATTGCTCTTTTATATGCAAGTAAACAAGGGAGTAAAAAGTTTTATCTTCCATGTTATGAGTTTTGCATTAGATTTTCCATTGTAATGTGCCCAAAAATAATTTTAAAATATTTTGGTAGACATTGGAATCTTACTTGCATTTCGTCTCATAAATATATAACTGTGCATGCACGCATGCTCAGTCTTTCAGTTTTCTCTGACTTTTTGTGACCCTATGGACTGTCAACCACCATCTCCTCTGTCCATGGGATTTTCCAGGCAAGAATACTGGAATTTCCATTTCCTTCTCTAGTGGATCTTCTCAGATTAGGGATCAAACCCACTTCTCCTGTGTCCCCTGCACTGGCAGGCAGATTCTTACCACTAGCCATCTGGAAAACTCCTATATATCTGTGAGTAAATATTTCATGCACATTATGTTTTAACTATGGATATAAATCAATTAATTATAAATAAAATATCAAAGCATATCATGAAACCATGTATATCATTTTGTTTGTATCTTTTAGGTTTACTATCAGTCATAGCTACTGAATTCATTTTAAACTGAAGATTTGTCAGTTTTCTCACAGGTTACTTGTTTGATTCCTAAAAAGAAAATTTAATATTTAGTTCAGTTTAATTCAGTTCAGTCACTCAGTCATGACTGACTCTTTGTGACCCCGTGGACCACAGCATGCTAGGCCTCCCTGTCCATCACCAACTTCCAGGGTTTACTCAAACTCATGTCCACTGAGTCAATGATGCCATCTAACCATGAATATTGATATTGTCTGAAATCAAACCAAATTTGGTAAAAAATTTTTCTTGGTAAAATAAGAAATTAATATTTATGTGAATTCTTAAAACTATGTAGTCCAAGTTTTTGGTTAGAATTTTCTAATCGCTTAATCATGATTAAAATAAACATTGTGTTGACTTGGTTATTGGTTTCTATCATAGGGAAGAGCTGGGGTGCATATTCGTACATTTGCTTACCTGACATTAAATTCTTGCTCAGATCTGAAAACTAAAGTATTTACTGATTTTGTAATACTAAAACTGCAGTTTGGGATTATTTTAATAATTAAGATTTTAAGAATCCACCAATCCTGAAATCAAAGTGACTTGAGTAGTAAATTTACCAGGAGACTAGAACCCTAAGCTCCTTTAGCAATCATAACTCTCACGTGGAAATTTGGTCCCTAGAGGTAATGTGTTCTGTTTTTGCTTACTTTTAAAACAATTTTTAGGAAGTTAGATTTTCTTTCCTGTCTTAGAGATATATCCTAGTTACAAATATAATACCATGGCAACATGTTATTTCTGAGGGCATTCAGGAAAATGGAGAACATGATTGGCCATCATCCTGCATCAATGGCCATTCATTGTATGAATATTATAGATATAATTCTTGCTTGAGGTGAGAAGTTGAATTATAGGAGCTCCGAAGTCTAAAAGTCCAGATAGCTGTAATATTCTTTAATATATGTGAAGAAAAAGTGGAGGTCAGTGTATGAGGAGAAGGTAGAAAAATATAGGAAGCTAAAGGCAGAGGTTATACAATTTAATAATGATAATCATGGTGCATCCCATGTAGTTTTGCTCACTTCTTCAGGAGTTCAGGTCTCATCTTCATCAGTTTCGAGCAGGCGGCATAGAGAAAATACAATTTCCATCATCCCTTTGTGCCCAAAAAGTCATCATGTCTCAGTTTCTTGATACAAAGTCAAGAAACAGGCTGAATTTATTTTTTGCATTTAACCTCAAACTCTTTCACTGAACTCCAAACTTTGGGGAAATATAGTTAAACAAGACAGTCCTGAAGATATCTAACCTATTATGATTCTAAAAATCCTTCTCCCCAAGTTTAAGTTCACGCACCCTGGGGCGGAAAGGATCAAACTCATTATGTTGTTTATCCCAGGTAACTATAAAAAGTGAGAACTTCTAAGTTTCACACTCAACAATTAGCTAGTTTTCTCTTTACTACTGTGAGTATAATTGGATTTGAATGAACAGGATAAATATAAGAGCAGTCTCGATATGGGGTGGTTGAAAGATTCAATAACGTGAATCCTAGTAAGCATATATACTTTGTTAAAATAATATAAATATTAACAAAAATAATAATCAAACTCACATTAATGTTGACATTATTATAGCAATCTTTACATGACTGNGATATCTACAGTGTAACTATTAAATCTAACTAATTATTAGATATATTTCAAACCATTTTAAGTCAATTCAAGTTTAAAAACCAAACAAATTATATCTCAGGGTAGTAAAGATGGTGATTTTCATCTTTCATCTTTTCATGACTATTTAAAGGAAGACAGACTCATTTTCTTATATAAGAATTATCCTTCTGTTCATACTTCTAATTCCACATCTCTGGACCTGTATCTAAATTATTTTCACCCCTAACTACATTTTTCAATGTGTAAAATTACTTAAGATGCTTTATTTATCACTACAACATCAAAACAAGTGTTTCCCCTTCTCTCATTCTCTAATTAAAAACTATCTCCTTTGTCTGATAATTAAGATTTTAGTCTGACTTTTCCTTCACAATATAATTGAAATTTATTTGCTAAAGCATTAGGGTCTCATTATTGACAAAAGCACACAATACACTTTCATCCCAATCTGACTAATCTGTCTACAGTATTTGAAACTGAAATCCACTCCTCATTTTCAGTACTATTATCTATAATCTGTGTCTCTTAATGGTCATGATATTTTTTCCCTAGATTTTTCTTCTCTGTATAGTTCTCTCTGACTACACATAATTAGCTTTTTTCTCACTCTAAATTTCAACCGTCGGCTTTTTCTTCTTTCCTCTATTTTTCTGTTCATCTAGTCCAGTTTCAGTTCACACTCTTATTGAAAGAGCTACTTCCTAACGTCAATCAGCTGTAAAGCAACAATTTCTAAATCTGCAACTCAAACCAAACCTCTCACTTGGACTCAGTCATTGTATTTCTGTCTCCTTAATGGATTATATGAGCATATTTAAATGGTATCTCAGGTTTATAATCAAAATGAACTAATAACCGTATGACAATTTCTTCGATTAGCCCTCCTTCCATTCTTGTGGTCATGTTAATGAAAGGCACTCACCTAAATTCATAGTTCTCCCTTAATTATTTGTTGCTGTTGTTCAGTCACTCGGTCATGTCCAAATCTTTGTAATCCCATGGACTGAAGCATGCCAGGCTTCTCTGTCCTTCACTATCTCCCGATGTTTTCTCAAATTCATGTCCATTGAATCAATGATGCTATCCAGCCATTTCATCTTCTGTCGTCTCCAGTACTTCCTGCCCTCAATCTTTCCCAGAATCAAGGACTTGTCCAGTGAGTTGGCCCTTCGCATCAGGTGGCAAAATATTGGAGCTTCAGCAGCAGTCCTTCCTGTGAATATTCAGGCTTGATTTCCTTTAGGATAGACTGATTTGATCTCCACACAGTCCAAGGGACTCTCAAGAGTCTGCTCCAACACCACAGTTCAAAAGCATCACTTCTCTGGTGCTCAGCCTTCTTTATGGTCCAACTCTCACATCCATAGATAACTACTGGAAAAACCATAGTTTGAATATACATACCTTTGTCAAGAAAGTGATGCCTCTGCTTTTTAATATGCAGTCTAGGATTATCATAGCTTTTCTTTCAAGGAGCAAGTGTCTTTTAATTTCATGGCTGCAGTCACCATCTGCAGTGATTTTGGATCCCAAGAAAATAAAATCTGTCACTTTTCCATTGTTTCCCCCATCTATTTGCCTTGAACAGATGGGACCAGATGCCATGATCTTCATTTTTTGAATGTTGAGTTTTAAGCCAGCTTTTTCACTTTCCTCCTTTACCTTCATCAAGAGGCTGTTTAATTTCTTTTCACTTTCTGCCATAACGTTGGTGTCATCTGCATATCTGAGGTTATTGATATTTCTCCCAGCAATCTTGATTCCAGCTTGAGCTTCATCCAGCCTGACATTTTGCATTATGTACTCTGCATATAAAGGCTTCCCTCATAGCTCAGTTGGTAAAGAATCCACTTGCAATGCAGGAGACCCCGTTTCCACTGCTGGATTGGGAAGATCTCCTGGAGAAGGGTTAGGCTACCCATTCCAGTATTCTTGGGCTTCCCTGGTGGCTCAGCTGGTATAGAATCTCCTGCAATGGAGGAGACTTGGGTTTGATTCCTGGGTTGGGAAGATCCCGTGGAGAAGGGAATGGCCACCCACTCTGGTATTCTGACCTAGAGAATTCCATGGATTGTATTGTCCATGGGGTCACAAAGAGTCGGACATGACTGTGTGACTTTCACTTTCACTCTGCATGTAAGTTAAATAAGCAGGGTGACAATATATAGCCTTAACATACTCCTTTTTCAAATTTTGAGCCACTGTTGTTCCAGGTCCAGTTCTAACTGTTGCTTCTTGATACAAATTTCTCGGGAGGCAGGTAAGGTGATCTGCTATCCCCATCTCTCTCTCTCTCTCTCTCTCTTTTTTTTTTGTATTTCTTTTTTTTAATTTATTTATTTTAACTGGAGATTAATTACTTTACAATATTGTATTGGTTTTGCCATACATCAACATGAATCCGCTAGGGGTGTACACGTGTTCCCAATCCTGAATCCCCTTCCCACCTCCCTCCCTATACCATCTCTCTGTGTCATCCCAGTGCACCAGCCCCAAGCATCCTGTATCCTGCATCGAACCTAGACTGGCGATTCATTTCTTATATTATATTATACATGTTTCAATGCCATTCTCCCAGATCATCCCACCCTCTCCCTCTCCCATAGAGTCCAAAAGACTGTTCTATACATCTGTGTCTCTTTTGCTATCTCACATACAGGGTTATCATTACCATCTTTCTAAATTCCATATATATGTATCCTCATCTCTTTAAGGATTTTCTACAGTTTGCTGTGATCCACACAAAGGCTTTATTTGGCACAGTCAATGAAGCAGAAATAAATGTTTTTTCTGGAATTCTCTTGCTATTTCTATGATTCAGTGGATATTAACAATTTGATCTCTGGTTCCTCTGCCTTTTGTAAATCCAGCTTGTATATTTGGAATTTCTTGGTTCACACACTGTTGAAGCCTAGCTTGAAGGATTTTGAGCATTACCTTACTAGCATGTGAAATAAGCACAATTATGCGGCAGTCTGAGCGTTCTTTGTCATTGCCCTTCTTTGGACTGGAATGAAAACTGACCTTTTCCAGTTCTGTAGCCACTGCTGAGTTTTCCAAATTTGCTGGCATATTGAGTGTATTATTTTAACAGAATCATCTTTTAGGATTTGAAATAGCTCAGTTAGAATCCTATCACCTCCACTAGCTTTGTTTGTAGTGATGCTTCATAAAGCCCACTTGATTTCATACTCTAGGATATCTGGCTCTAGGTGAGTGATCCCACCAGCATGGTTATCCAGGTTATTAAGGCCATTTTTGTACAGTTTCTCTCTATTTTTGCACCTCTTCTTAATATCTTCTTCTTCTGTTAGGTCCATACCATTTATGTCCTTTATTGTGCCTATGTTTGCATGAAACGTTCCCTTTGTATCTCTTCATTATTAGAACACAGTTAAAGTATATGTTTTTCTCTCCCTTTCTCTTACATGTGGCCATAGGTCTGAGCTCCAATAGATGTAATGGAGAGGAAGTAATATATAAGTCTGCAAGCAATAAATGCTGGAGAGGGTGTGGAGAAAAGGGAACCCTTTTACATTGTTGGTGGGAATGCAAACTAGTATAGCCTCTATGGAGAACAGTGTGGAGACTACTTAAAAAATTGCAAATAGAATTGCCATATGACCCAGCAATCCCTTGGGCATACACACCGAGGAAATCAGAATAGAAAGAGACACATGTACCCCAATGTTCATCGCAGCACTGTTTATAATAGCCAGAACATGGAAACAACCTAGATGTTCATCAGCAGATGAATGGATAAGAAAGCTGTGGTACATATACACAATGGAGTATTACTCAGCCATTAAAAAGAATACATTTGAATCAGTTCTAAGGAGATGGATGGAACTGGAGCCGATTATACAGAGTGAAGTAAGCCAGAAAGAAAAACACCAATACAGTATACTAATGCATATATATGGAATTTAGAAAGATGGGGATGATGACCCTGTATGCGAGACAACAAAAGAGACTCAGATCTATAGAGTGAACTTTTAGACTCTGGGGGAGAGGGAAAGGGAGAGGGTGGGTTGAGATGGGAGAATGGCATTGAAACATGTATACTATCATGTAAGAAATGAATCGCCAGTCTATGTCCGATGCAGGATGCAGGATGCTTGGGACTGGTGCAAGGAGAGGACCCAGAGGGATAATATGGGGTAGGAGGTGGGAGGGGATTCATGTTTGGGAACACATGTACACTCGTGGTGAATTCATGTCAATGTTTGGCAAAACCAATACAGTAATGTAAAGTAAAC
>SJYQ01034867.1:25339-36132 GCA_006410935.1 Redunca redunca
TGACCCAAATCAAGAAATTACTCAAACTTATCACTATCTCTATTCTAACCCCAGAGTGTTCTGCACATGTTAATACATAATATGAGTTTATAATTTATCACACACTTGCCTTCTGAAAAAGAATACGACATTTTGGAATTAAAACAAAATTAAATGACTGGAACTAAAATGCCTTCATATTTCCCCTGGCTCTCAGTAATAAGAAGATGTGACACCTTGAAGGAAATGAATCCACTTCTTGATCTTTGCTTTTCTGCTAGTAAGAAGCTCGCTTAGAACATAAGCTACAGGATTTGCACCTCTCAGAATGTCTGTTTCATATAAATCTCCTTGCTAAATAGGTATTTTGTTGGCAGAAACTTGTTACTTGGGGATGAAATGCAGAGTATAAACAGCAATTCATGTTCAAAGTAAAGAGGTGAATTAGGCATTTGTTTATGTTATTTGAGATAATATTGTTACTTTTCTCCCGTTTTTCCTCTCTGATGCTATCCTAAGAAATAGAGTTCACCTTTCTGCATCAGAAATAGAGCAACAAAAACTATGCAGAAGAGAAAAGTGAAAGTCTCTCAGTCATGTTGGACTCTTTGTGACACCATGGACTATACATCCATGGAATTCTCCAGACCAGAATGCTGGAGTGGGTAGCCTATCCCTTCTCCAGTGGATTTTCCCAACCCAGGAATTGAGCCGGGGTCTCCTGCATTGCAGGTGGATTCTTCACCAACTCAGCTATCAAGGAAGCCATGCAGAGAGAAGGCGTTGTAAAACTGGTAAAGTTTGCTGGCAAAAGGAAGGGACCAATGATTTTGATACTCTTTTGAGAAAAGGTGCTTGGAACTGGAAGCAGGAATACTAGATGGGCAGGTGCCGAAAGGGAGTAAATTGCTTTAAGAGAGTGGCTCAGAGGGTAAAGAACCTGCTTGCAGTGCAGGATATGGGGATTCATTCCCCAGGTCAGGAAGATCCCCTGGAGGAGGAAAACGGCAACCCACACCAGCATTCTTGCCTGAAAAATCCTATGGACAGAATAGCCTGGTGGGCTACAGTCAAAGGGTCACAAAGAGTTAGATGGACTGAGCAGCTAAGCAACCACAAAACAAAAAAATGAGAAAGTGAAAGTGAGGAAGAATGCCTGTGTTTCTCATTCTGGAAACCCGTGTCCTTTGCCTCTAAGGATATAACCACACAAGGAAGACCAGGCCTAACTTGTCTGTTCTTCTTCACCCAACATCATTCAGCTTTGGTACAATTCCAAGATGCTTAGATAAATAAATATTTCAACTAGTATTGCTATTCACTAGTGAAAATTATAACTCTGTTTTCCAAACCTGAGAGATAAGCAGGAGTATGTGTCTTGGTAATCTTTATTATGTTTGAGAATTTTCTGAGAGTTGCTGGGAAGGTGAGGGTGGTAAAAATAGAAGAAGGAAATTTGCATCTGGCCTGTCTACTGGCAAGCCCTTATCTGACACTACTAAGGAAGAAAATTTTCTTCCTTAGTATGCATGATCAACAGCTACAGATGCATTCTTGATTATTTATTGTTTACCACATTTGATTAAGAGTCTCAGGTTTGTTGTTTATTATTTCTGATTTATGGCCCATGACTGATATCCCCAAGTGATGGCCCCAAGTTCTCATGAGTTAATTTGACCCATATCATGCTCAAGTTTTTCCCCCACAAACTTTCGTTAAATTTTCTCACAATTTAACCTTCTTGTTGGTTCCATTATTAGTACATTTTTATATATGCATAAGATCAATTTTTATATAACTTTTGATTGAATAGAGGCCATGCAGTACAATTCCAGTACAGTTATCTGGGAGTTGTCAGAGGGGTATTGGTGGAAGCTTCAGTAAGGATTTGGTAGCAAGCAGAAGTCTGCTGCAATTTGACCAGCCAGCAACTACCTCCATCTGGCATCCTAACCAATAGGTAGTCAACTTCTACTTCTATATATGCATCAATGGAACTGGGATTCTCAGATAAATGCAATATGCCCAGTACAATTTGAATTTTAGATATATTTGCTTTACTGTAATGTATGGGATAAATTTATATTAAAATTTTTCATTGTTTATCTGAAATTCAAATTTAACTGACACGTTTGGTTCACAGAGCAAAGAAGAAAGTAGCCTCAATATAGGTTATATAACTTGCCTTGCAATCTTTCAAGGATAGAAATGACATCTTCCAAGACATTCTTTTGGAAAGAAAGGAGGGTAAGGTGTAGCTAGAGCCATAAGAACAAAAAGAGAGACTGTATGGATACTAAGAGAATCATAGGAGTTATAATAAGCTACCCTTTTGGGTATTTTGTTCTTCCAGAAATTTGACTAGAGTATGCAAGCATGAACCCTACTATATTGGTTCATGTTGGTTCACATCTCATCAGAAAAAAAAAAAAATGAATAAATCATAATCCCCTTTATCCATCTATGAATTAGCTATTGCATATGAAGCCATTTATATAATTTAACACAGAATGCAAGATTCTCCTCTGATTAAGCAAAATAGACTATATTATCTAATCACACTAAACCACACTTTTCTCATCTTAAATCAGTAAAGCAATATTGTGTATCTCAGAATTAATGCTTTTGAATTGTGCTGGTGGAGAAGACTCTTTAGAGTCCCTTGGACTACAAGGAGATCAAACTGGTCAATCCTAAAGGAAATCAGTCCTGAATATTCATTGGAAGGACTGATGCTGAAGTTGAAGCTCCAGTACTTTGCCACCTGATATGAAGAACTGACTCACTGGAAAAGAGCCTGATGCTGGGAAATATTGAAGGTGGGAGGAGAAGGGGATGACAGAGGATGAGATGGTTGGATAGCTTCAATGACTCAACGGACATGAGTTTTAACAAGCTCTGGGACTTGGTGATGAACAGGGAAGCCTGGAATGCTACAGTCCATGGGATCACAAAGAGTTGGACACGACTGAGCAACTGAACTGACAGACTGAAGAACTCTAAGGAGTTTTCATTTAAGTAGTGTGTACTCAAATGGCAGAATAGAAGGGCATGTGCTCATCTTCTCCTGTGAGAGCACAAAAAATTGTAACTAATCACTGAATAGTCATTGACAGGAGAATGTTGGCTCCCACCAAAAAAGAGAGACCCCACATCCAGGGGCAAAGGAGAAGCCCCAACAAGATGGTGGGAGTGGCAACATTGCATTTAGAAACGAACACCACACCCGCCAGAAATGCTTGGAGGGCTCAGACAAAACCATGTGCCCACCAGGACCCAGGAGGAAGAATCAGTGACCCCACAAGAGACTGGGCCAGACTTGCCTGTGAGGGTCCAAGAGTCTCCAGTGGAGGCCTGGATCAACAGTGGCTGCCATGCGGCCAGGGGCACTGAATACAACAATCCTGGCATACGCACTTTTGAAGGAGGTCACCATTACCCAGTTATCCCTATCATAGTTTGGCCTCAGACCAATCTACAGGGAGGGAACACAGAACCACCCATCAACAGAAAATTGGATTAAAGATTTATTGAGCATGGCTCTGCCCATCAAGCAAGACCCAGGTTCCCCTACAGCCAGACCCTCCCATCAGGAAGATTCCACAAACCTCTTATCCTTAACCATCAAAGGGTAAATAGTATGGAAACAACAATTAAAGAAAACTAACCAAACTGATCACTTAGATCACAGCCTTATTTAACTCAGTGAACCTATGATCCATGCAGTGTAGGGCCACCCAAGATAGATGGATCACGGTGGAGAGAGTGCTGACAAAACATGGTCCACTGGAGAAGGGAATGGCAAACCACTTCAGTATTCTTGCCTTGAAAACACCATGAACAGTATGAAAAGGATAAAAGATATAATACTGAAAGATGAACTCCCCAGGTTGGTAGATGCCAAATATGCTATTGGAGAAGAGTGGAAAAATAGCACCAGAAAGAATGAAGAGTCTGAGCCAAAGAGAAAACAGTGCCCAGTTGTGGATGTGACTGATGATGGAAGTAAAATCTGATGCTGTAAAGAATAACATTGCACGGGAACCTGAAATGTTAGGTCCATGAATCAGGGTAAATTGGGAGTGATAAAATAGGATATGGCAAGAGTGAACACTGACATTTTAGGAATCAGTGAGTTAAAGTGGACCAGAATGGGCAAATTTAATTCAGATGGCCATTACATCTACTAATGTGGGCAAGAATCCTTTAGAAGAAATGACAGAGCATTCATAGTGGGATTCCCTGGGGATCCAGACAGTCAAGTCTGTCTGCAATGCAGGAGACCTGAGTTCGATCCCTGGGTTGAAAAGATCTCCTGGAGAAGGAAATGGCAGCCCACTCCAGTATTCTTGCCAGGAAAATTCCATGGATGGAGGAGCCTGGTGGACTGCAGTCCATGGGGTTGCAAAGAGTTGGACACAACTGAGCGACTTCATTTTTCTTTCACTTTTTCATAGTCAACAGAAGTGTCCAAAATGCAGTACCTGGGTGCAATCTCAAAGGACAGAATGACCTCTGTTTGATTCCAAGGCAAACCATTCAATATCATAGTAATCCAAGTCTATGCCCTGACCACTAATGCCAAAGAAACTGAAGTTGAAGAGTTTTAATAAGATCTACAAGAGTTTCTAGAACTAGATCAAAAAAAAGATATCCTTTTCATCATAGAGTACTGGAATGCAAAAATAGCAAGTCAAGAGATACCTGGAATAACAGGCAGGTTTGGCTGTAGTGTACAAAATGAATCAGGGCAGAGTTTAACAGAGTTTTGCCAAGACAGTGCACTGGTCATAGCAAACACCCTCTTCAACACAAGAGAAGAGTCTACACATGGACATCATGAGATGGTCAATACCAAAATCAGATCAATTATTTTCTTTGAAGCTTAAGGTGGAAAAGCTCTATATAGTCAGAAAAAAAAGATCAGGAGCTGATTATGACTCAGATCATGAACTTATTGCCAAATTCAGACTTAAATTGAAAGACAGTAGGGAAACTACTACACCACTCAGGTATGATCTGAATCAAATCCCTTAAGATTTTACAGTGGAAGTGGCAAATAGATTCAAAGCATTAGATTGGATATAGTGCCTGATGAACTATGGACAGAGGTTAGTAACACTGAACAAGAGGTACTGATCAAAACCATCCTCAATAAAAAAAAATGCAAAGAGGTTGTCTGAGAAGGCCTTATAAATAGCTGAGAAAAGAAGAGAAGTGATAGGCAAAGGAGAAAAGGAAAGATATAAGCATCTGAATGCAGAGTTCCAAAGAATAGCAAGGAGAGATAAGAAAGCCTTCCTCAGTGATCAGCTCAAAGAAATAGAGGGAAACAATTGCACGGGAAAGACAACAGATCTCTTCAAGAAAATTAGAGATATCAAGGGAACATTTCATGCAAAGATGGGCCAATAAAGGATAGAAATGATAGGGATCTAACAGAAGCAGAAGATATTAAGAAGAGGTGGCAAGAATACACAGAAGAACTATACAAAATATACCTTAATGACTGAGATAACCAGGATGGTGTGATCACTCACATAGAGTCAGACATCCTGGAGTGTGAGGTCAAGTGGGCCTTAGGAAGCATCACTATGAACAAAGTTAGTGAAGGTGATGAAATTCCAGCTGAGCTATTTCAAATCCTAAAAGATGATGCTGGCACTCAATATGCCAGAAAATTTGGAAAACTCAACACTAGCCACAGGACTGGAAAAGGTCAATTTTCACTCCAATCCCAAAGAAGGGCAATCCCAAATAATGTTCAAACAACCAAACAATTGCACTCATCTCCCAGGCTAGAAAAGTAATGCTCAAAATTCTCCAACATAGTTTTCAACAGTACATGAACCAAGAACTTCCAGATGTTCAAAGTGGATTTAGAAAAGGCAGAGGAACCAGAGATCACATTGCCAACATCTGTTGTATCATGGAAAAAGCAAGAGAATTCCACAAAAACATCTACTTTTGCTTCATTGACTACGCAAAAGCCTTTGACTGTGTGGATCACAACAAACTGTGGAAAACTCTTATGGAGATGGGAATACCAGACCACCTAACCTGCCTCTTCAGAAATCTGTTTGCAGGTTAAGAAACAACAGCTAGAACTGGACATGGAACTTCAGACTGGTTCCAAATTGAGAAAGGGGTATGTCAAGGCTATTGTCACCTTGCTTATTTAATTTATGCAGAGTACTTCATATGAAATGTTGAACTGGTTGAAGCACACGCTGGAATCAAGATTGCCAGGAGAAATATCAATAACTTCAGATATCCAGATGACACCACCCTTATGGCATAAAGCAAAAAGAAACTAAAGAGCCTCTTGAATAAAGTGAAAGAGGAGAGCGAAAAAGTTGGCTTAAAACTCAGCATTCAAAAACCTAAGATCATGGAATCTGGCCCCTTCACTTCATGGCAAATAGATGGGGAAACAGTGGAAAAAATGGCAGACTTTATTTTCTTGGGCTCCAAAATCACTGAGATGGAGACTGCAGACATGAAATTAAAAGACACTTGTTCATTGAAAGAAGTTATGACCAACCTAGAAAGCATAATAGAAAGCAGAGACATCACTTTGCCAACAGAGATCCATGTAGCCTATGGTTTTTCCAGTTATCATGTATGGATTTGAGAGTTGGACTGTGAAGAAAGCTGAGTGCCAAAGAACTGATGCTTTTGAACTGTTTCTTTTGAGAGGACTCTTGAGAGTCCCTTGGACTGCAAGGAAAAAAAGATCAGTCCATCCCAAAGGAAATCAGTCCTGAATATTCATTGGAAGGACTGATGCTGAAGCTGAAGCTCCAGTACTTTGGTCACCTCATGCAAATAACTGATTCATTAGAAAAGATCCTGATTCTGGGAAAGATTGAAGGAAGGAGGAGAAGGGGACTTCACTTACACTTTTCACTTTCATGCATTGGAGAAGGAAATGGCAGCCCACTCCAGTGTTCTTGCCTGGAGAATCCCAGGGACGGAGGAGCCTGGTAGGCTGCCATCTATGGGGTCGCACAGAGTTGGACACGACTGAAGAGATTTAGCAGCAGCAGCAGCAGCAGAGGAAAGGAAGGTTGGATGCCATCACTGACTTGATGGACATAAATTTGAGCAAGTTCTGAGTTTTGGTGATGGACAGAGAAGCCTGGTGTGCTGCAGTCCATTAGGTCACAACGAGTCTGACACAACTGAACGACTCAACTGAAGTGAACTACTGGGATTATTGCTTGAATTACATTACATACTTAATCACTGAACTAGTTTTAACAAGAAGATATACGTATAGGACTTCCCTGGTGGCACAGTAGATCAGTATCTAACTGCAAATGAAGGAGACACGGACTAAATCTCTGGTCTGGAAGGATTCTAACATGCCTCAGAACAGCAGAGGTGGGGTGCCATGATTACTGAGCCTGCTTGTGTTAACTATTGAAGTTTATGCCCTCCAGGGCATATACTCCCCAGCAAGACAAGCTACTGCAAGGCAAGACCCTCACGCCACAAAACAAGTAGTTCTTGCTCCCTGAAAATAGAGAAAGCCCAGGCAGAGCAATAAATAGGACAACAAAGATATAGAAAAACCAAATAAAATAAAATTGTTGTTGTTCAGTCGTTAAATCAGCTCCATGTCAGCCTGACATGCTGACAGCCTCTCGGACTGCAGCATGCCAAGCTTCCCTGTCTTTCACTGTCTCCCAGAGTTTGCTCAAATTCATGTCCATTGAGTCGATGATGTCATCCAACCATCTCATTCTCTGTCATCCCTTTCTCCTGCCTTCAGTATCAGGGTTTCATTCCAAAGAGTCAGCACCTCACATCAGGTGGCAACAATATTGTAGCTTCAGCTTCAGCGTTAGTCTTTTCAGTGAATATTCAGGGCTGATTTCCTTTAGGATTCACTGTTTTGATCTTGCTGTCCAAGAGCCTCTCAAGAGTCTTCTCCAGCGATACAGCTTGAAAGCATCAATTATTTTGCTGCTCAGCTTTGTATATGGTTCAATTCTCACTTCTGTACATGGCTGCTGGAAAAACCACAGCTTTGAGTGCACGGAACTTTGTTGGTAAAGTGATGGCTCTGATTTTTAGTACTCTATCTAGCATTGTCATAGCTTTTCTTCCAAGGAGCACGCATCTTTTCATTTCATGGCTTCAGTCACCATCCGGAGTGATTTTGGAGCTCAAGAAAGTAAAATCTACTACTGTTTCTGCTTTTCCACCATCTGTTAGGCATGCAGTCCTGGTACCAGTTCCCATGTTCTTAGGTTATCAAATGATGAGTTTTAAGTCAGCTTTTTCACTCTCCTTTTTTACCCTCATCAAGTTCCTCTTCACCTTCTGTCATAAGGGTAATGTCATCTACATATCTGAGGTTGTTGATATTTCTCCCAGCAACCTTGATTCCAGCTTATGATTCATCCAGTACGACATTCCACAAAATGGACTCTGCATATAAGTTAAATAAGCAGGGTGACAGCATACAGTGTTGTCATACTCCTTACTCAACTTTGACCCAGTCCATTATTCCATGTCTGATTCTAACTGTTGCTTCTTGACCTTCATACAGGTTTCTCAGGAGATAGGTAAGGTGGTCTGGTATTCCCATAACTTTAAGAATTTTCCACAATATGCTTTGATCCACACAATCATAGGCTTTAGCATAGTCTGTGAAGCAGAAGTAGATTTTTCCACCCCTGGAATTCCCTTCCTTTTTCTATGCTCCAACGGATGTAGGCAATTTGATCTCTGTTCCCACTGCCTTTTCTAAATCCAGCTTGTACATCTGGAAGTTCTTGAAGCCCAGCTTACAGGATTTTGAGCATTACCCTGCTAACATCTGAAATGAGCACACTTGTTCAGTAGCTTGAACGTTTCTTGGCATTGCCCTTCTTTGAGATTGAAATGAAAACTGAACCTTTCCAGTCTGATCATCATTGCTATGTTTTCCAAATTTGCTGGCATAGTGAGTGCAGCACATTAAGAGCATCATCTTTTAGGATTTCAAATAGCTCAGCTGCATTTCCATCACCCCCACTAACTTTGCACTAATGCTTCCTAAGGCCCACTTGACTCCACGCTCCAGGATGTATGGGTCTAGGTGAGTGACTACACCATTGTGGTTATCCTGGTGATTAAGATCTTTTTTTTTTTTTTTTTTAAGTTCTTCTGTGTGTTCTTGATACCTCTTCTTAATCACGTCTGCCTCTGTTAGGTCCCTGCTGTTTCTGTTCTTTATTATGCCCATCTTTGAAAGGAATTTTCCTGTAGTATCTTCAATTTTCCTGATGGGATCTCTAGTCTTTCCCATTCTATTGTTTTCCTCTATTTCTTAGCATTATTTTACTTTAAAAGACTTTCTTATCTCTCCTTGTTCTTCTCTGGAACTCTGCATTCAGTTGGGTACATCTTTCCCTTTCTCTTTTGCCTTTTTTCCCTCTTCTTTTCTCTGTTATTTGTAAGGCCTCACCAGACAACCATTTTGCCTTCTAGCACCTATTTTTCTTTGGGATGGTTTTAGTCTCTATTCATATTTTTTCAGGCACTCTGTCTACCAAATCTAATCCCTTGATCCATTCACCATCTCCACTGTATAATCATTAGGGATTTGATTTAGATAATACCTAATTGTCTCATAGTTTTCCCTACTTTCTCCAATTTAAGCCTGAATTTTGCAATATAGAGGTGATGATCTGAGTCACAGTAAGCTCCAGATCTTGTTTTTTTCTGACATTATAGAGCTTCCCCATCTTTGGCTACAAAGACTATAACCAGTCTGATTTTGATATTGATCTTCTCGTGATGTCCATGTGTAGAGACTTGTATTGTTGGAAGAGGTTATTTGCTGTGACCAGTATGTTCTTGTGACAAAATTCTGTTAGCCTTTGCCCTGCTTCATTTTGTATTACAAGGCCAAACTTATTTGTTACTCCAGGTATATCTTGACTTTCTACTTTTGCATTCCAATTGCCTATGATGAAAAGAACATATTTTTTGATGTTAATTCTAGAGAGTCTTGTAGATCTTCAAGAGTTGTTCAACTTCAGCTTCTTTGATATTTATGAGAGCTTCTTGGATATTATTGTTCTCCGTTTTGTGAGTTTTCCACCCCAACAAGTATGGGATTTGATTTTAACCTGATTGCACCCATTCTGCCATTTTGTTAAAGCTTCTCCTTCTTCCTTGAATGTCTACCAATGCATCTGCATTGGTAAGCAGATACTTTACCACTAATGCCACCTTGGAAACCCTAAATATATCAATAAATTATATATAAAAAAGAAGATATTGCAGTAAAGTATAAATTAAATATGTTAGCAATTATATATTACATAAATAGATGTTTTTAACCAAAATAGACTTCGATTTATCACAGTATCTTTTACTCATAGGACAGTATTCTCAGGCAGAGTAAACATTCAAAAGTATTTTGATGGAGAAATGAATCTATTCAGATAATTCAATTTAATCACACAATTTACTGTAAATTTAAAATTTACTGTCAGAACCAAGTTCTATCATCTTGCCTGTGCTTTGCAAAACACTGGCTTGGAAAATTTGTTTTTATTAAGATATATTTTAAATTCCATAGCTTTGTTAACAATTTCCTCTTTCTTCAGGTCTGATTAAATTTCAGTTAGTTAAACTATGATGGAAAATGGAAAACCTCTCTTAGTTCAGTTCAGTTCAGTCACTCAGTCATGTCCAACTCTTTGCGACCCCATGAATCGCAGCACGCCAGGCCTCCCTGTCCATCACCAACTCCTGGAGTTCACTCAGACTCACACCCATCGAGTCACTGATGCCATCCAGCCATCTCATCC
>SJYQ01034881.1:0-38185 GCA_006410935.1 Redunca redunca
GATGTACTCTGCATAGAAGTTAAATAAGCAGGGTGACAATATACAGCCTTGACGTATCCTTTTCCTATTTGGAACCAGTTAGAACTTGCTATTTTCCACTATGAGCTTGACAGCTTCCCAACACTTAAAACTTTTCTGATGAGATCTATGGTGACATGAACAAATATGGTTTTCTGATATTGTATAATGAAGCATATCAACATTTGGAAGATCTGTATAACTGTTATCAGAGAACCAATATTTTCTAAATGACCAATGCATGATGTTACAAAATCATGCCTGGGTAAAACAGCCATTCCAAGTACAAGATAGAGTAACAGATCCTTTTACATTGTAGTAAAATATAGATAACATAAAATTTGCCATTTCGGCCATTTTTAGGTGTACAGTTCAGTGGCATTAAGTACATTCATATTTTTGCGTGACTATCACCATTCTTCATCCTCCAGAACTTTTTTACCATACCAAACTAAAATTCTTTACCCATTAAATGGGGTAGTAATACTCCATTCTACCATCCCTCCAGTTCTTGGTAAGTAGTGTTCTACTTTCTCTCTATGAATTCTGTGTTCCTTATAATGGATTTTAACATGACAGTGTAAAAAGTTCATTGATGTAGTTTTAGATTCCACATTGTAACCAATCCTTAAGAAGCTTTCCCTCATCAGATTTTGGTGTAGTTTAAGAATATCTAAAGTTAGCTGAAAAGTTTATTCAAATATTCCTCCTTTTACAATTATACATCTCTGTAAGGCTAGGTCACTTCATGGGAAATAGATGGGAAAAGCGTCAGACTTTATTTTTTGAGCTCCAAAATCACTGCAGATGGTGACTGCAGCCATGGAATTAAAAGACGGTTACTCCTTGGAAGGAAAGTTACGACCAACCTAGATAGCATATTAAAAAGCAGAGACATTACTCTGCCAACAAAGGTCCATCTAGTCAAGGCTACAGGTTTTCCAGTGGTCATGTATGGATGTGAGAGTTGGACTGTGAAGAAAGCTGAGCGCCGAAGAATTGATGCTTTTGAACTGTGGTGTTGGAGAAGAATCTTCAGAGTCCCTTGGACTGCAAGGAGATCCAACCAGTCCATTCTGAAGGAGATCAGTCCTGGGTGTTCTTTGGAAGGAATGATGCTAAAGCTGAAACTCCAGTACTTGGCCACCTCATGCAAAGCATTGACTCATTGGAAAAGACTCTGATGCTGGGAGGGATTGGGGGCAGGAGGAGAAGGGGATGACAGAGGGTGAGATGGCTGGATGGCATCACTGACTTGATGGACGTGAGTCTGAGTGAATTCTGGGAGTTGGTGATGGACAGGGAGGGGAGGCCTGGCGTGCTGCGATTCATGGGGTCACAAAGAGTTGGACACAACTAAGTGACTGAACTGATGGCTAGATTTTCTTTATATACTCAACCAGAACAACATATCACCCCATAATTGAATGCAAAAAGCATATATGAGAATAGAGCTGACTTCTGTTAATCCAGACATTAAAGATTTGCAAAAATGTAAATCAGTGCCACTCTTCTCACCAAATCTTTTTGTTTTGGAAAGTAGTTACATTTTCCTAAAATGTTATTTATCTTAACATGTAATGGATTTTCTTTTTTGTTAAGTGAATTAATATTTTTAAATGTTTGCAGTTTTAATTTCAAACATGATAAATAGATAGGAATAATCCACTTTGGAGTCCTTAGGAAATAGTAAAAATATAAAGAGGTCCTACTTGTGAGTAAGATATAAAAGCCCAAACTAGAAGTTCTGACCTGAAAGAACAGAGTTCTAGTACTGACTGCCATGAACCTGTTGAGTGGCCTTAAATAACTTCTCAACAAGTTCTAATTCATTTACTCAGTCCATGTCATAGGGCTATCAGAAACAAATTAAAGGTAAATAGTATTCACTAGGATTTTTTTTTTAAGGTATGCTGGGAGAGAATATTACTTGTAAAATTTGGAATTCAGTGAGTTAAGCCAGGTTGAGTTGCTTATATTGCCTGTCATCAGGTAGATGTTTTCTGTTAGGCAGGGGAATGTTTTGTTATCCCAGAAAATGAGTTTAGGAAAATTTCTCAGAGAACAGAGTTCCAAGAATTCTGGGAGATAGAACCAAAGTAAAAGATGGGTCAAAATTTAGAAAGGTGAGAGCTAATGGGTGTGGTGGTTAATAGGGAATTGTTTGCACCTGTTTTACACCTCAGTGACCTGTAGGAAATCTTAAGTTTGGGACAGAGTTTTCATTCGTCATCAGTGAAGTCATACTTGTATATTTCTAGACTGTATTGTTCTTTGTTTTTAAACTGCATCTTTGGTTCTCTGGCTGATTTTGACTCCAAGGGCACAAGAGATTATAGTCCCCGGCAGATGGCAGTTCGGGAGAAGGTGTTTGATGTAATCATCAGCTGCTTCAAGCGCCATGGTGCAGAAGTGATTGATACCCCTGTATTTGAACTAAAGGTGAGAGACGGATGAGGAGAAATTATATGGTGGAAGAATGGGAATACCAACAACAAAGAGGGTGGCAAGGGAGTGAGGCCCAAAGGCCTCTCTCTTATTGCAGACAAAGCTTGGTATTTTCCCCATGAGAAGGGGGATGGGACTGGCAAAGAGGGAGAGGGCCTGCTTTTTATTTACCTTGGTTGTAGCCAGCAGCTTCCAAAAGAGAGCCCTTCTCAGGAGTGGAAGCTGTTATGGCTCCAGACTACCCTGAATTCTGTGTCACCTGCACCAAAGATGTTTCCTAGATACAAGCAGATCAAACGTATAATGGATAAATACACAACCAAGTCTCCTGTTGATGGACCTTGAGGTGGTTTCTAGTTCTATTAAAAAGCAGTTCTTTAAAAAAAAAAAAAAAAAAAGCAGTTCTTTGTATCACTCCCTGCTTAAAACCCACTGGCTCCCAGTGCATTTATAATAAAATCTAAGCTCTTTACTCAGGCTTACAAGGCCCTACATAATGTGGCAACCTTTCCCTTCTCATCTCATGCTGTTTTTCCCCTTGTCCACTTTGCTACCATCGTCTTTTTTTCTGTTCCTGGAACATACTAAATATGTCCATAGTAGAGCCTTTATTCTTGCTCTTCCCTCTTCCTGAGCTCCCTTTTTCCCTAGCTCTTTGCATGACTTTAATTTCAGAGTAAATTAGACATGACAGATTTTCATTTCATATCTTAATTAAAATGCCATTCCTCAAATAATCCTCTCCAATGCCTTTTCTAAAGCAACCCTTATCTAGCATATCAACCTATTTTACTTCCATTAAAGCAGCTATCACTATCAGAAATTATCTGTTAATTTGTTTCCTTGCATTAATGTACTGCCTGTCTCTTGTCATTACTTCAGAAGATCCAAGAGGGCATGGACTGCCTTTGTTCACGGATGGAGACACAAGGCTTAGAACAATGTCTGGTACTAGTGGGCATTTATCTACAGGATAAATTCCCAAAGATAGAATTTCTGCATCAAATGGTTGTACTCATTTCTATTTCTACCAACTAGATTAGTTTTTCAAGGGCTGCCATAACAAAATACCATAGACTAGGTGGCTTAAACAACAGAAATGTATTGCCAGGAAGCTGGAAGTCCAAGATAAGCTGTTGGTTCATTCTAAGGGTCATGAGGGAAGGATCTGTTCCTGGTCCCTCTCCTTGGCTTTTAGATGGTGTTTTTTCCCTGTGTCTTCACGTCGTCTTCCCTCCTCTGTGTCCAGATTTCCTCTTTTTATAAAGACGTGAGTTTTACTGGATTAGGATTCACCCTAATGACCTCACTTTAGCTTGCTAAGTCGCTTCAGTCATGTCCAACTCTGTATGACCCCATAGACGGCAGCCCATGAGGCTCCCCCGTCCCTGGGATTCTCCAGGCAAGAACAGTGGAGTGGGTTGCCATTTCCTTCTCCAATGCATGAAAGTGAAAGTGAAGTCGCTCAGTCGTGTTTGACTCTTCGTGACCCCATGGGCTACAGCCTACCAAGCTTCCCTGTCCATGGGATTTTTCCAGGCAAGAGTGCTGGAGTGGGGTGCCATTGCCTTCTAGCTTAGTTACTTCTTTAAAGACCCTGTCCCCCAATAGAGACCTAATCTGAGGTGACTGGGGGTTCAATATATGAATTTAGAGGAAATGTAAGTTGAAATCAGTCATTGTTAGAAGGGGGGGTTTTGTTTTTAAAACTTCCTTTAAATTTTTTATATTTATCTTTGTGATCACATTTCTTTTTCTCCAGGAAACACTGACTGGAAAGTATGGAGAAGACTCTAAGCTTATCTATGACCTGAAGGACCAGGGTGGGGAGCTGCTCTCTCTTCGATATGACCTCACTGTATCTTTTTAAACTTTGGATGGATTGGCCCTCATTGGGCTGGGGCTTTTTCTAGCCTCAGGTTTGAGGGCAGCTAGACATAGGTAGGATCAAATATAATCTTGCAATCAGGGAAATTCTTTCTCTAAAGCAGGAACTGGACTTTGGCTAAACAGAGCATAGCTAGCCTTAGAAGACTTCTGAAATCCTGAGTGAGACTTCAGCTTTATGTCAGGGTGCAGTTCTGACTCTGGCAGCAATCCCCTGGCTTCAGAATACATCTCCCCTGTCCTGTCTAATGGACGGCATTCTCTTTAATTGCCCAAAAGCCAGTTTCCTTTATCTCCAAGCTATGTCAGAGAATCATCTGCTTAGACATTACTGAATAGGGCCTCCTTTCTGCTCCCCAGCCAATCTGCCCACCCCTCTGCTATGCTCACCACAGCCCCAAAAGAAAAGAGCCTTAATATTTTTTGAGACTTCAGCTGCCCCTGTGGTAACAGAGTTGATTCTTGCTGATGTTCAGAAATGCTGTTAATCTTACAGGTGGTGGTTTTAACCCACACAGGGTGGGGTTAGACCCCAGCTTCTGTTGGTGAGAATCATCACCTTCCAGACTGTGATAAGTGGGCCATTCTCCTTAATTTTGTCATCAGGTTCCTTTTGCTCGATACTTGGCAATGAATAAACTGACCAACATTAAACGCTACCACATAGCAAAAGTATATCGGCGGGATAACCCAGCCATGACCCGAGGCCGATATCGGGAATTCTACCAATGTGTGAGTATGGGGGCAGGCTGGGTAAGGCAGCAGTCAGTCCTTCGAGCTAGTAGAACCTATTGAGTACTCGTGGTGTCCTGAACAAACTAGATGCCCCAGATAATGCTAACCCTAAGATTTCTTTAGTATTTTCACATACAGGACAGGGATTATTCTCCTCATTTTACATATGAGTAAACTTGAGGCTCAGAAAGATGAGACTATAGGGATAAGAAAGGCAAAGTTAGGACTACAAGTCTTGGTCCAGTGCTCTTTATATTAAACTACAGTGATAGGATGACAGCAAAGGATGAGGAAATTGGATTTGAGGTACTGTCATCCAGACTGGTGGCAGAGCTTCTAAGTGAAGAGAGAAAATGACTGAGGCCAGGTAACTCCCCTGACAACAATGGAAGGAAATAAGGACAAATACTGAAAGGAATAACCCAGTAGATGGGAAGAAAACCAGGCCTGGTAAGAGACCCAGGAAGGCTGGGGTTTTCCTCTGGGCTGACAGAAAATGAAGAACGTGGCCTGCACATGAGTACAGTGAGGCTGCCTCCAGGGAAAGCAGAGCTCCCAGGAGCCCTCCCTCAAGGCCCCTGAGGACCCCTAACTCCCCCTCTCCCCACAGGATTTTGACATTGCTGGGCAATTTGACCCCATGCTTCCCGATGCAGAGTGCCTGAAGATCATGTGTGAGATCCTGGGTTCACTCCAGATTGGTGACTTCCTGGTCAAGGTCAGAGCTGAGTGGAGCTGCGGGGGGCAAAGCTGGGCCTGGCCTCTCACAGGAGAAGGTCCTGGTACAGAGGCAACAGGAGCCTAAGCATCCAGCACTGTAAAGGGCCATGTAAAGAGATTCCTTATCACTGTGCCTTGGGTCACTGTAGGTGAATGATCGGCGCATCTTAGATGGGATGTTTGCCATCTGTGGTGTTCCAGACAGCAAGTTCCGCACCATCTGCTCCTCGGTGGACAAGCTGGACAAGGTAACCACCAAACACTTGACTCTTCTTTTCCCAGGTCCAACCTTGCCCTGAGATATGGAAAAGATTAGGAGAGAGAGGGCCCTGCCTCTATGCCCATAGAGGAAGATTAGCTCCAGGATATACGTTGACAGGCAGCTTCTGCTCAAGACACCCCCTGAAGAGGGCTTATACTTGCTCTGCCCTGGGGAAGCTGTCCAGGGTTCCCTGACCCGTATCTGTCTGCCCAGGTATCCTGGGAGGAAGTAAAGAATGAGATGGTAGGAGAGAAGGGCCTGGCACCTGAGGTGGCTGACCGCATTGGGGACTACGTCCAGCAGCATGGTGAGAAACAAAGCCTGCCTCCCAAGCAGCCATCCCCCTGCCCTCATGCTAAAGCCGAAATTCCTTTTTGTATGTGTATATGCATAGGAGAAAGAGAGAGAGGGGAGTGTGTGAGTGTGTATGCATACATGTATCTTTTTCTTTTTGTCAGTCAGTCTGATTCACAGATCTGTCTCCCCAGGTGGAGTATCCCTGGTGGAACAGCTGCTTCAGGATCCTAAACTGTCCCAGAACAAGCAGGCCCTTGAGGGCCTGGGAGACCTGAAGCTGCTATTTGAGTATCTGACCTTGTTTGGCATTGCTGACAAGGTGAGTCAGGTTAGGATGGGAGCCTCAGCTGAGCTCTGGGGCTGAAGGCCGGCCCTTGAGCCTCATCTGATACTGACCATGTTCTTGTCCCCCCAGATCTCCTTCGACCTGAGCCTTGCTCGAGGACTGGACTACTATACCGGCGTGATCTATGAGGCAGTGCTGCTACAGCCCCCAGCCCGAGCAGGGGAAGAACCCCTCGGTGTGGGCAGCGTGGCCGCTGGAGGGCGCTATGATGGGCTGGTGGGCATGTTTGATCCCAAAGGGCGCAAGGTGCCCTGTGTGGGGCTCAGCATTGGAGTAGAGCGGATCTTTTCCATCGTGGAGCAGAGACTGGAGGTAGGGCTTGGGGCTGGGTGGAGGAAATTCTAGGTAGCTGGTGGCACCTGAGCTATCTTCTTTGATCTCTAAGGAGGAAGTAGTACTGCACTGGTCGAGGAGCATCTTTGCAAAGAAAGGGAGAAGACAGTTACTGTCCTTCAGACTCTCACCCTAATATAGGCCAGCTTGATGGATCTTTAATCATTCTTTCTTCACAAAATCCTTTGCTCTGGGTCCCTACTTTGCTCAGAGCTGTCAGAAATCCAGGCCAATATATCTAAAGACGTGGATCTTTCTCATAATACAGAATACTTAATATGTTACTCCCCTGTGCTTGGGCACTGTGCTTCATGCTATTCGTGCACTGTCTAAAAAACTTCTTAAACAGCCTTCTGGAGGTAGTAGTAGTAGTTTAGTCGCGAAGTCATGTCTGACTCTTGTGACCTTAAGGACTGTGGCCTCCCAGGTTCCTCTATCCATGGGATTCTCCAGGCAAGAATACTGGAGTGGGTTGCCATTTCCTTCTCCAGGAGATCTTCCCAACCCAGGAATCAAACCCGGGTCTCCTGCATTGCAGGCAGATTCTTTACCAACAGCTATGAGGGAAGCCCAAGAAGTTGGTAGCTACTTTTATTATTTACATTTTTCAGACAAGGAAACTGAAGATTATAGATCAAATAATTTGCCAAAGGTTTAAGTGGCACAGTCAGAATTTGAATGCAGGCAGTCTGACTCTAGTCTTGCTCCCAATCACTCTGATACTCTAAGTGGGAAGCATGTATCTGAGGCTCTGGGATCCTTCAGATGGCTATCTTGACTCTCCAGCACCTACAGTAATGTGAGGAAAGCCCTTCGTGGCCTCAGGCCCACTTCTGTTGCTACTGTTCTTAGGTAACCTTCCCACTGCTCCCATCCTTTTCTTGAGGTCACTGTTTTCCAATTGAAGTTCCAACGGGCAGCTTATATTGTAAGAACAATAGAAATAGTTTTCCATAAAAAGAAACAGGCAACAGCAGCATTCTTTCTCCCCTCCATCACACCCCTCCTGTGGCTTTAGTGTAAGAGACAGTCTCTTTGACTGTCAGTACTAGAACTGCTAGGGGTGATTGGATTGCCTATGTGAGTGCAGAATATCACTTCCTTATGATAAAGCCACAAGATAGTAGATGGAGATAAGTTTGTTCATAAACTGTACATAAGCTACCTTTGTGTGTGCTCAGTCACTCAGTTGTGTCCGACTCTTTGCGACCCCATGGACTGTAGCCCGCCAGACTCCACAGTCCATGGAATTTTCCAGGCAAGAATACTGGAGTGGGTTGCCATTTCCTTTAAAAGCTACCTTTACCCTCCATTATTTATTCTGGGAAGTCATATGCATAAGCCACTCAGTTCATTTCTTATTTTTCTAAGAGCTAATTTTTGCCCAACTGCTAAATGAGAAAAGACTAGCCTGCCCTGATGGACTTGGAGCCTCCTCTCAGAATACTGACAAAAGCCTGCTCTGTTTGCTCACTGAAGGTGTCGTAAAGGGTAGCTCAGCTCTTTAACTCTTTTCTAGGCCTTGGAGGAGAAGGTAAGGACCACAGAGACACAGGTGCTTGTGGCATCCGCACAGAAGAAGCTGCTGGAAGAGAGACTGAAGCTCGTCTCAGAGTTATGGGATGCTGGGATCAAGGTAGAGGAGGCAAGCCCTCAGGTGGCAGCACATTTGGGAATGCTGAACACACATGAAATAAAAGCTTGTGGCCCTGCCATTGCTATGATTTCTTAGGGTGAAGATCAGAGCGAGGGGCCCCAAGAAGGTTGTCCCGGAGGACTGCAGAAACCAGCTTTTTTTCTTCCCTTGTCCCCTGCAGGCAGAACTGCTCTACAAAAAGAACCCCAAGTTACTGAATCAGCTGCAGTACTGTGAGGAGACAGGCATCCCACTGGTGGCCATCATTGGTGAGCAAGAGCTCAAGGACGGGGTCATCAAGCTGCGATCAGTGGCCAGTAGGGAAGAGGTAAGCAGGTGGGCAGGAAGGGGGAGGGACACGGAATGAATGCCATTTCTGGATATGGCGGCCCATTCAAGACCTGAGCAAAAGCCTGGCATTCATATTAGCCCCCTAAAGGACTAAGGGGATAACATGATACTATGCTTATGGTCTCCATCCCCACATACCCTGTGTCTTTCTGGCTTCCCCAGGAAGCACTGTCTCCCCTGACATGTTTGATTGGGTTCCTGCTCCCAGCGGAGCCAGGCCTGATGACTAGAGGAAGACAAGGGCGCTCAGCAGTGGAACACAAGATGCTCATACCACCTTGTCCTTCCTTCCTGGCCAGGTGGACGTCCGAAGAGAAGACCTTGTGGAGGAAATCAAAAGGAGAACAAGCCAGCCCCTTTGCATCTGCTGAGTTGAGCAAACTATCAGAAGAAAGTGGGACTGACACTATTTAAGGCTAAGATAAGACTCTGCATACCTACTTCAACAGCTTTGCACATTTCTGTCCCAACAGGAAGACCTGAAAAGTGGTCAGAACAGAGACTTTTTTTATTTTTATGATTATTTTATTTGTAATCACAGACAAAAATGGTCAGGTACTATACCATTTATCCATATGGCTGTGGGGGCTTAGTAGTCCTGTCTGTGTCCCTGGGCTACAGGGACCTGGCACAAGATGGTCTCTTCTGCAGAGCCCTACAACCAGGTGGAGGGAAGGCTCCCCACAACCAGCCTTGGAAGGTCCAATAAAATGCCTCAACCACTGGAGCCTGCCTGTGTCACTGCCGCCTAACCCTGCCTTCCTGGTCAGAGTCTGGGTCTCCCACTGCGACCACTTCAGCGGTAGAAAATGGGGAGAGACACTTAACAGTGGCCCCCATGGGCTCTTCTGCAGGGTGGAGGGTGTCCCGGACGTTCTTACCTGTATGTAGCCTCCATCCTGCCAGTCTGCAAGCCATTTTTGAAAAGGTGGAGCTGTCTGCATACCCACTCGCTAGGGTCTCTAGCTTTCACCTGCGGGTGCGAGGTTCGAGCGGCGCAAGTTCGGCGGATACCCCACCCCCTTGGTGGGCGGGGCCGTGCTCAGAGCCAATGAGAGCTTGGGGGAGGTGGGGTAGGGAAGCTTCCAGATAGGCAGATAGGGAGAAGGTTTTAAAGGGGGTACGAGTGAGCCAGCTGGGAAGCCATGCAGTCCAAACGCGAATGTGAGGTAAGTGGTTGGGTACTAGAGAGTCCTGGTTGTAGGGCATCACTGGCGAGACGGGGACGGACGCGGCAGCCCGCCATTCCAACCCACCCTTTTCCCCTCAGCTGTGGTGTGAGAGGGTGAATCCAGAAAACAAGGCGGCGTTGGAGGCGTGGGTCAGGGAGACAGGCATCCGGCTGGTGCAGGTGAACGGGCAGAGAAAGTATGGCGGGCCACCCCCAGGTAAGGTCTTCCCTGCCGTATGCCTGCTAGGGGTCTAAGCCAGCGTCTACGGCCCCGACTCGCCGCGTTCGGGGGAGGGAGGGGCCTACCCCGAGGCTCCACTCGGAGTTTAGTCAGAAACCCCAAACTACCTGTTATACGCACCCCTTCCCACCCACCCGNNCACCCGCCCCCTCGAGGAAGGGAGCAAGTCTAGTCTTAAAATGCCAGTTCCATTGGTAATTCAGTCACTCGATTATGCCGACGACCCAGAGGATTACGGATGTTTTACCCATTTCACAAACGTGTGCACACGTTCTCCCTCACGCGCTCGGTCCCTGGACCCCGACCCAGGAGCCGTCCGGTTGTATGACGGTGCCTTCCCCACCCTCTTCTCCCAGGATGGGTGGGCAGTCCGCCGCCGGCCGGGTCGGAGGTGTTTATCGGGCGGCTGCCCCAGGACGTGTACGAGCACCAGCTGATTCCACTATTCCAGCGCGTGGGCCGCCTCTACGAGTTTCGTCTGATGATGACGTTCAGCGGCCTGAACCGCGGCTTCGCTTACGCCCGCTACAGCTCGCGGCGCGGCGCCCAGGCCGCCATCGCCACGCTGCACAACCACCTGCTGCGGCCGTCCTGCCCGCTGCTCGTGTGCCGCAGCACCGAGAAATGCGAGTTGAGCGTGGACGGGCTGCCGCCGGGCCTGAACCACCGCGCGCTACTCCGCGCGCTGCAGCCCCTGGGACCCGGCCTGCAGGAGGCGCTGCTACTGCCCAGCCCCGGGCCGACGCCCGCACAGATCGCACTGCTCAAGTTCAGCTCGCACCGGGCCGCAGCCATGGCCAAAAAGGCCCTGGTGGAAGGTAGGACTGGAGACTGCGGGGGACCGCTGGTTGGGAGCACTTTATGCCGGGCACTTATCTCTACAGGTCAGCATAGTTCAACAAAGCGGGTTAAAGCTGCTAGAGCTTAGGGTCTAATTTGAGACAGACTATTTGACCTCACGTTTTTTATATTTTCACTGGTCCTACCAGCTATCAGTGACTTAAACTTAACACTTTCCACGCATTATCTCCTGACAACCCTCCTCACCGTAATGAAACAAAACGTTGTCCTTCGTGAGACTGGAGACTGGTTTAAAAAAAACTGACTTGCCGGAGGCAATCAACTGAGCTTACCTTTTACACATTGTAGAACCTGCTTCCTGAGACTGAGAATAATTAAACAGCTTTTAGCACATTCTTTTGTTCTTGGCAAGTATTCGTGGTAAAGTTTAGCTATTATGATGGTTATGAAGTAGGCAAAGCCTGCAATCAACCAGTACCCCAAGGGAACTTAGAAGGTAGCAGTTATTAGGTAGGTCCCTTTGTAAATAAACACAGTGAAGCCTAGAGAAGTAATTTAACTTAAGTTGCCTGGGGTCACAGGCTTCCCTGGTGGCTCAGTGGTGTAAGAATCCAACTGCCAATGTGGGAGACACAAGAGACAGGAGTTTGATCCCCGGTTCAGCAAGATCTCCTGGAGGAGGAAATGACCACCACTCCAGTATTGCCTGGGAAATCCCTTGGACAGAGGAGCCTGCTGTATGTACTACAGTCAATGGGGTTGCAAAGAACCAGACACAACTAAGCATACACACATCCACACTTGGGTAACACCACCAGGAGATGGGGAGGTTAGAAGTTAAATAGGCTTATGTGACTCCATGGGCTTCCCTGGTGCCTCAGACAGTAAAGAATCTGCCTGAAGTGCGGGAGACCCAGGTTCAGTTCCTGGGTCGGGAAGATTCCCTGGAGAAGGAAATGGCAGCCCACTCCAGTATCTTTGCCTGGAGAATTCTGTGGACAGAGGAGCCTGGTGGGCTACACTCTATGAGGTCACAAAGAGTTGGACAGGACTGACCAACTAACAGATTAAAAAGATTTGACTCCAAAGGACTCAAGAGTGTCTGGGAGTTTGGGCCCGGGGCTTAGACCTACCCTGTTTCTGTCTTTTTCCTGCAGGGCAGTCCCACCTCTGTGGAGAACAGGTGGCTGTGGAGTGGCTTAAGCCAGACCTCAAGCAGCGACTCCGCCAGCAGCTCATGGGTACCTCGCTACAGTGCCTACAGCCAGAGGGCAGCCGATTAGCCCTGGCCAGGGACCAGGGGCTCGAGTTCCAAGGGTCTCAGGTTGCCTTGCAGCTGCTGTGCCAGCGGATGAAGCTGGGCAGCCCAGTGTTCCTCACCAAGTGTTTGGGCACAAGCCCTGCTGGCTGGCACCGCTTCTGGTACCAGGTAGTGATCCCTGGGCATCCAGTGCCCTTCAGTGGCCTCATCTGGGTTGTGCTGACCCCAGATGGGCAGGATGGGCATGAGGTGGCTAAGGATGCAGTATCTGCACGGCTGCTGGAGGCAATGAGTGAGTCTAGGGCCAGCCTCCTTTGGTCTACTGGGGCTGAGGCAGGAGGTACCAAGGTTCAGCAGTGACCTTATCTTCTCTCCAGGCAGCCTTTGTCTGCACCTGGCCCAGCAGGCCTGGGCAGCCACTATCTGATCCCAAGAAGGGGAGGAGCATAGACCCTGCCCTAGACCTGACACAGCCTCCCAGCTGGGGCAGGGCCCCAGAACACCTGGGGGCAGCTCAGGTTTGGCCAAAGTTGTGGTGAGGGAACTTCCCTTCTCCCATTCTGGGGTTTCATCTGACCCCAAGGTGTTGTGTCACACACACCCTCTCTCCTCCTCCCACAGTTTAGTATGAATCTTTGTTTCTTATTTCAGTGTTTTGTCTTTTTTGTTGAAGTTTTTATTTGAGGTCTGGTGGAGCCAAAGGGTCAAACATCTGCCTTTGCCCCCACCACTTGGTGGTTTGGTTTTTTTGTATGTGTAGTTTTGAATTCTTCTATGCTGGTTGTATTTATATTAAACCCCTGGTTGGTGTATACCTGTGTCCGTGCTGTCTTGCCCCAACTGTGGGCTTTGTCTTACACTGGTGGAGTGAGCAGCTGCTACAAAGCCAGTACTTCCTCATAGCAATGTGCTGATCCTGAGCATCTTCTTGGTGCTGCACTATAGGACATTTTCAGTTCCCAGCCTCTCTAGGGATCCAACCCAAAAAACAAGACTTTTGTCCACTGAGAACCCATCCTGCGGTTCAGCTCATCCCTTCAGTCACTGTCATCCTCACTCTTCTCCTCCAGAGTTGTGGCATCCTCTCCCTCTTCCCTCAGTCCTGCAAAGAAGTCATCAGTGCTCCAGGCCTTGCTGCTCAGTGCCCGCAGTGGTCCTCCCTTTTTCTTGCGTCGGCGGTAGTCATCCACCACCACAGCCCGCAGCTGGGCCATGTCCCAAAACTTGAGTCGCTGGTCATGGCCACTGCTGGCCAGGAAACGGCCGCAGTGGGAGAGAGCTAGCTTCTCTACAGGCTCCTCAGCATGCTGGCCCACACTGCCCACCACTCGGTTCGGCAGGATGTTGACAGCCCTGGGCAGAAAGAAAAGTGTTGGGTAAGGGTTGGTTAGGTCTGCCCTTCCTATGACTTGAGGGCCATCTGGTTTCTCTCACCTGATGACTCCATCAGTGGAGCCAGCACACAGCAGACTCTCTGTCACTGGAACCATGCAGTCAATGGACTCCGCTCTCAAGGCAAAGCGGTCACTTGTGGCCCCAAAGCCATCCCAGTTGAAGAGGTAGATGGTACCTTCACTGGAGCCACATGCCACCTTCTTCCCATACTGCAGAGAAACAGCAAAACAGGTTTGTGGAGCCACATCAGATCAAGTCCCTATCACACCCTCATCCCACCCAACCCAGTTGTACTTTCATAAGTGTGACAGAGGTTAGGTCTCCAGATTGGGGCTCAGAGAGCAACTCAAACCGCCGTCGCTTAATGTTGAAGACACCAAGGCAGCCATCTCCGCTGTAGAGAGAGCAAAGCAGCAGGAATGGCTGGAGGTACTCACTGAGGGATGTAATATAGGAAAAGGGTGGGACACAGCTTTGAGGCTGTACCTGGCTGTCAGCAGCAGCTTCTTGGCGGGATCCAGAGCCATGTCAGCAATGTACTCCTCATGCTGCCGCATATCCATTAAGGGGCCCTCCTTCCTTTGGTCCCAGAGGCGAATGCCACCTGTATCATCCCCAGTGGCCAGAACATTCTCATCCACCAGCAGCAGACTGTTGATGGGGGCACTGGAGACATACAGAATTTCCTGGAGCACCTTTGTCCCACTAGGGATGTACCGATCAATCCTTACCCTTTATCTCAACATACAATCGGCTTCCCCTTACCCGTGAGCCTTGGAAATGCGTCTTTCCAGTCGGCCCAGCTCCACATCTAGAAAATGGATGGCTTTGTCCTTGGAGACAGTAACAAGTTCTGGTGGGCGGGGGGTGGGGGGGGGGAACGCCCAGGTCATGGTACTGTTCATTGCTCCCTTCCCACCACCACATTGCTGGCAGCCTTCCCTAATACTCACTCTGCCCATCTTCAGAGAAGACAACAGCTCGGCAGGACTTGAGGTGGTGACCTGAGGACCAGAGCTCCTTGGTTTCTCCCTCTTGGCAGGAGTAGGAAAAGCTGGGGAGAACAGAAGAACAATGAATGACCCCAGACCTCACCTGGCAGTGTAGGACCAACTAGCCAACTTTCCATCTACCTAGGAGTTACTGATTGTACACCTCCAAGCCCAAGGAGCATACCATCCCATTCTCCCATTTTCAATGAGCTTCAAATGTTTTCACTCAATGTATGTTTTGGGACCTCATCCCACCCCCATCCCTCTTCATCACTGGAAACCCAAGCCTGGGGAAAGATTAGGTCTGAATCACTCTGGAAGTTCAAAACTAACAACAGAAGAACAGGCCAGAGGCTGGAAATGTAAAAATTAATAAAGACAGAGATCTTACACTCCACGTCTATGGGAGCTAAGTGTGAAAGTGTTAGTCACTCAGTTGTCTACAACCCCACAACCCCATGGACTGTAGCCTGCCAGGTTCCTCTGTCCATGGAATTCTCCAGGCAAGAATACTGGAGTGGGTACCCATTCCCTTCTCCAGGATCTTTCTCACCCAGGGATCAAACCCAAGTCTCCTGCACTGCAGGCATGTTCTTCACAGTCTGAGCCACCATGGAAGCCCAGGGGAGCTAAGGGAAGCCACAATTAATTATAGCACATTGTGACCACATGCTGAAATAGTGGTAGGATGAAAAGGGAGAAAGAACAGAGAGGCACCAGCCTCTAAGCTCAGCTTTTGAGGCAAGTACCTGTCCAGAGATTATCCACAGTGCCTGCCTCAGCAGATTTTCAAAAAGGGTCCAATAAATGTTCTGTCCCAGTGCCTAACATGAAAAAGCTGCTTAATAAATATTCACAAACTGAATGATACCTTGGAAGGGAAGAGAGTCTTGGAAAGCTAACCACGTTGATGACACCTGAGTTGGATCATGAAGAATAAGTAGTTCACCTGGCAGAGAACAAGGGGCAGATACTAGAGACAGATGCTGATGTCCTTCCCAGGGCAGAAAAAAGGGATGAGGAAAGTTCAAGTGGCAAGAAGAGGTATGGCTAAATCTTGAGAGATGAGCTGAACTGGGCTTAAAACAATCATACAGACCAAACAGAAGTCTGAATTGAATTCTTCGGGCAAAAAGAACCTCTCTGGAATGGTCATGAGTTAACTTCCAGGCCTCCAGAAGGCAGTGGCTGAGTGTAGGAAGAGGACACAAACAGAAGCCATGAGGGGTATGAAGAAAGGTGACTCCCAAGTACCTGACACTGTAAACATGGACAGAAATAGTAAACCTCTCTACAAAATAAGTATTACTGTTATTTTGTTTTTTTTTTCTGGCTGCGCCACTCAGCTTGTGAGATCTTAATTGCCCAATCAGGGATCGAAACTGGGACCCTGGCTGTGAAAGCAGCAAGTCCTAACCACTGGACCACCAAGGAATTACCCATTGTTCCCATTTCCAAAGATTAAAAAAAAAAAAATTGAACTTGCCCAAGGACACTGTAGCTAATGAGGGGCTTGGGATTTAAATCCATTAAGTAAATCTGATAGACCAACTCTCCTGGTTAGAGCCCTCAATGGTTTTTCACTGCTTCCAGCTTATATTTTTTATTCAAAAAGCAAACATGTATTGAGCACTCACCCTGGGCTAGAAGCAGCAGACATAATGAGAACTAAACAGACTACAGATTATACACTCCAGAACACTGTATTTCAAACTCTAGTCGTGACCCATTAGTGAGTTGCAGTCAGCATTTTCCGTATGCCCACGATTACAATAGGATAAAATAAACCAGAAAATATCAAAGTGCACCACACAAAACATAAAAGGTATTTTTACTGTGGGGTGAGGTCAAAAAAGTTAACTTTTTTTTTTTAGTGGAGGAGACAGCGTTCAAATCGTTACACAAATTACACATCATTATGCAGTTTAAGAGGAAAAGGTATCTGGTGCCAAGGCAGCATCTAATAGGTAATCTAATTTAGTCTGCACCACCTTGGAAGAGTGAGGAGATGCTGAGAACGCTGGGACAACAGGTGCAAGAGGGAAATTCCAGGCAGAAGGATAACATGTGCAAAGGAGCTGAGCCCTCAAGGTCCATTTTTTAAAAGGTAACAATGAATAAGCACAGAAAGCAAAAAAGTGAACAAGGGCCAGAAGGTCAAGGCCCTTAACCAGATTAAGGAATCTGAATCCTAAAAACAAAGGTAAACTATTGAAGCGTCTTCCCTGGTGGCTCAGAGGTTAAAGTGTCTGCCTGCAATGCGGGAGACCTGGGTTCGATCCCTCGGTCAGGAAGCTCCCCTGGAGAAGGAAATGGCAACCCACTCCAGTATTCTTGCCTGGAGAATCCCCTGGACGGAGGAGCCTGGTGGGCTACAGTCCACGGGGTCGCAAAGAGTCGGACACGACTGAGCGACTTCACTCACTCACTCACTAATCAAGGAAGTGAAGGGGTCGGATCTGTGTTTTTAAAAAATCAGTTAAAATGGGCAAGAAGGGAAAGCAGGGGGCCCAATTGGTCCTGTTTCAGAATCAATACATATTTCGGTGGGAAGTAAGTGTCCTGAAGGCCTACTTGTCCGGGCTCCGTCAGGGCATTCCAGCCACTCTTTCAGTTCTTTCAAGAGATTTGCGTAGTAACCTGCTTAAAGCCGAACGTTATTAAACGAACTGGACACGATTTGAGTCTTGTAAACTTAATCTCCCTGTAACTTTCTTTCCTCATCCCAGCTCCATTCCTAAGGAGCTTCCAGACTGAGCAGGCCCAGGCCCACCACACTCTTCACGCCCCCATCTCTGCCCCGCACTTACACAAACACGTCCCCGTCCACATCCCCCGCTGCCAAAAGGTCGCGGGCCGGATGGAACGCCAGCCCACTAGCCGGAGCCTCCAGGACGATATCTTCCGGAGTGTCCCGAATCCGGGCTGGGGCTTCCGTGGCGTCGGGATCCTCCTCGTCGCTCCCATCCTCCGCGGGCCTCTCGTCACACATGCTGTCCATGCACCAGACGACCTGAGCGCGAAGGAACCGGGAAGTGAACCCAAGAATCAGCTACACAGAGGTAGAAATAGCCCAGGGAACCGCTTCAGGATTGAGGGGCTGGACAGGAAGTGGCATTTAGGCGTTCTCCGTAACCCGGAAGAGGCGGAGCCGGACTCGCTGGTAGGTGGAAACGAACGGAGGAGCTCGGCCGCTTAAGCCCGGTCCTTCCATGCGTTGCAATGGAGAGTTGCTGGGCTGGCTATACAGCACAACCCTCAACCCCCTCCTTGGCTTCTTCACCTGGAGATGGGAACTGCGTTTTCCTGATCCAGGCTGACAGCCATAAAGAAGGCTAAGCCGGGAAGAATTGATGCTTTTGAATTGTGCTGGAGGACTTGAGAGTGCCTTGGACAGCAAGTATATCAAACCAGTCAATCTTAAAGGAAATCAACCCTGAATATTCACTGGAAGAACTGTTGCTGAAGCTCCAATACTTTGGCCATCTGATGCGAAGAGTCGACTCTCTGGAAAAGACCCTGATACTGGGAAAGACTGAAGGCAAAAGAAGAGGGCGACAGAGAATGAGATGCTTAGGTAACATCACAGATTTAATGGACATGAATTTGAGCAAACTTCAGGAGATAGTGAAAGACAGGGAAGCCTGGCGTGCTGCAGTCCATGGGGTCTCAGAGTCAGACACGACCTAGTGAGGGAACAACCAACACCAAAAGTAAGGATGACTGCCTGGCCTCAGGGGAGGAGAGGATGCCAGTCATTCATGGCTTGGTGAAAACCAAGATGAGCCACAACCAGTTTGATCAGTAAGCAACAAAAGCCCACACCGCAAGAATTTGACTTGCGGGGGTCCCTGACAGCAGGCAGCCCACTCACACTTAAGCTGCAGCCATGGATGGATGCTGAACATCCTCGTGGCCAAAGCAACAGGGCCCCATCAGTTCCTACTGTTTGGCTGCAGACCCTCAGGGGGACTGGGCCAGCAGTGCTGATCTGGCAAGGAGTTGCTGAAAAGGAAAAATTGGCACAACAGTTGACATTCTAATTACCAAAGATTCCGCAAAGATGAGAGCACTCTGTATTGTGGGACAGATAAGGAGGAGCATGGGCTCCTGTCTGAAGAGAATGTTCTCACATTGTAGTATAAGCCTTCTACGACATCTTACATGCTGATACCCAGCTCCCCTAAGAGGTGAAATAAGTGAGGTTAGAGACCTCAGCGAGGCTCCAAGTCCCTTATATGGTCTTGTGAGTCCTTGTTCCTCACAATACAGCCACCTGGTTACTTCTACAAGGCTTGGTGGTACTTGCAGAAACTTATTTTAAACTGGCAGTCAACCCCCATGGCTGGATCTTAAGTGACCCTCTAGGTATCTTCATCTGAGCCAGGTCGGTTTCTGTGACCTTTTCCCTAATGTGACTGCTGCCAACAACCATGAAATCAGGGTATCACTTACTGTCTGAAATTAACCCATCTAGGTGTTATTGCAGACAGAGCCCAATTTCAGCCTCCTAGATGCCATGCACAAAGCTGGCTTCCTCAAAAAACCCTTACTCTCTCAAGGTGAAAGTAACCAAAGGCAATGGCTAAGGTAGCCATCGACCTTTTCTTGGATCTTGTAAGCCCTCAGGTTGTACCTCTGGGCAGGCAGTGGCAGCTACGGACCAGCCAGAAATAAATTGTGACCTTTGTTGACAAGTACAAAAGTGCTGGCAGTTAACCTGAGAAGAAAAGGGTGGTGGAGTGAGCTGAAGGCTGGAGAGCCCACACCTAGGCCTTGACAAACTGTTCAGTGTGTTGAAGGGCACCAAACCCCTCTTATCTAGTACAGGGATTCCTCAAGTGAGGGATTCCTCACTTCCCCTCCAACCCAATAAGCAGTGATTTCTGCTTGGAATTACTGAAGATCCCAGCAGGGCATAAATCTGTGAAAGGTTTTTTGTTCCCAGGAGTGTTTCTCATCAGGTGCCTTCACCTAGAGCCCAGTCTGCACAACCTTGGGATCAGACTGGCAGCCCATTGGGCTAACCCTAAATCCCAGAGAACCTCTACCCTAAGACTAGGTCCCCAGATGAGTCTGCTATTTAAAACCAATCATCTTTGTTTTTCTGTGCTATCAGTGAGGGTCAATCGTCCCTTCTCCACTGGGTATCTTGGCTACTATATATATTGCTTAGGAATCTATTAACAGAAGCACAGCTCAGCAAAGGACTGAGCTGACTTTTTCCATGTGATTTTTATACAATCAGTGGGATTAGCAGACTTCCTGGTGTACCTGGGCCCTCAACATACATAAGACAAGACAGCAGGTTAACCAACTTTAATGGGATCAAAACATTATACAATAACATTTATATACATTCACACACAAAAAAATCTTTCAACTTTTTTTTGGAATTGTATAAAGCAAGCAGTGGGGAGTAAATCCTTGTGGAGATTATTCTTGGAGTTGGAACCAGAGATCTTAGTATTTTGGTCTTTTCACTTCAACTCTGCAATAGAAGGAGAAATGAACATAAGATCAATATACTAAGCAATTCTCACCAGTCCCACAGAGGAAAAATGCTGCTGCTCACCCATCAGCTTCCATCTTCTTCCTCTTCTCAATGATCTGCAAGAACAACAGTTATAGTTGATAGACTGCCATTCTAAGCTCACCTGAAACCCAAGGCTGACCTCTCTCCTACTTCCATGGCTCTCCAACCCCTTGCCTGGTTCCTGAATCTGTGGGCAAGTATGTCTTCCCAGCTCAGGCCCTCCCACCCAGAACCAGTCCCACTTACCGCACTAATCTTTTTCCACTGGCGATCAAGCTCTGCTTTGTCATTGGTTTCCTTGAAGCGCCTGGTTTTCCGCCCTTCAGACATCTTGATGCCATATTGGAATGCAGCTCTGAAGGGAAAAAAAGGCAAGTTGAGGGAAGGAGGCATCAGAGGTTACAGAGCAGTAGCAAGGTATTCCCAGAGGATCTATGAGCAGAGAACTGATTTTGTAATGTTTCAGCCAGACTACACCCTCTAACCACCCCCCATCCCTCTCCTCACTCTTGGCTGTATTTAGTAACAAGACTCACTTGGGCAAAGCCTCCTTGTTGTTCATATACTCGCTATATTCCTCCTGGGTGTCAAAGTCCCAGCGGCCTAAAGGACCTTTCTTGTTACCCTGTTGCAGGACAGAATGGGGGGCCAGGGAAGGAAGAGTTGTCAGTGGAAATGAAATTTTAGCCCTTGATTAAAGCCAGGCTCTCCCATAATCCCAGGTTTTATCATTAATAAATCCTACCTTAATAAACAATAATAAGTGTTTACTATGTACTTACTATGGGTTGGGAAGATCCAATGCAGAAGGGAAAGGCTACCTACTCTAGTATTCTAGCCTGGAGAATTCCATGGACTGCATAGTCCATGGGGTCGCAAAGAGTCGCACAACTGAGCAACTTTCACTTCACTCACTCCTATGGGCCAGGCATTATTCTGCATACTTAACATGTACCTTATTTAATTCTCTCAGAAACTGTTCTGAGAGAACTTAGAGTTCTCTCCATTTTCCTAATGAGGAAACTAAGAATAAGCAGTAACATAACTTGACATGGTCACAACACTTAATACCTAGCAAAGCCAGGGTTAAGCAAGGCTCCAAAACAGAATTAAACCATGCTATTAAGCACAAAAGTACAGAGAGAACAAGGAAAAAGATGACACTTCTTCACCCTTATTGGTGTTTGGTACTTTTGTTTGTTTAAGGCTTAGAGGAAATATCAATCCTGGCTATAATAAAACTCAAGTTATTTTCCTTTTTCTCCTGCCAGTTATTTTCTAAAAACTGAAATTCCTCTGCCCCTTCTCTACATGTGCACTAAAGGCCTGCTTACTGCCCAAGATGGAAGTCAAAGCCTGGCACTTTATAGACAATAAAAAGAAACATATTCTTGGCCCTATCTCATTTGACTTTGTAGTGACGCTTTAAAACAGTAAAGCTGCCCAAGACCCACAATGCCACTGCTCCCACTACTCGAGCTAACGGAAGATGAGCCTCAGGAAATGACAGATCTTTTGGGAGGAGGAAACAGGATATGTGTTAAACAGTAACTGCCCCCACCCATTCTTCCAGCTCCACACCTGGTCCATTTTGCTATAATCCACCTCCTCATCACTGTCCACAGCCATGTCATCCATCCTAAAAAGAAGCAACAGTTTAAAAGAGATGGTGGATTTCCAGACTCCTATGCTTCATTCAGAAACCTACCTACTAAGAGACTATATGCCTAGAAATAGCCATCCCTCCTAGGCCTCCCACACAGAGCCTAACAGAATACTTTATCTAGTAAGAAGTACCCCTGGGTTCCAGCAAGTCAAATTTCCACATCACTGCTACTACCCCCAACCTTGTTCTCCAATCATCCCTTCTTCAATAGAGTCTCGGGACTGCCCTGGTAGTCCACTGCTTAGGAATCCACCCACCAGTGCAAAGGAACAGGTTCAATCCCTGATCTGGACAGATTCCGAATGCCAGTGGGCAACTAAGTCTGCGTGTCCCAACTATTGAACCTGAGCTCCACAACAGGAAAAGCCACTTCAACTAGAGAGTAGCCCCTGCTCGTCACAACTAGAAAAGACCCGCACACAGCACAAAAAAGACCCAGCACAGCCAAAAATAAAATTAATTAAAAATAAATAAAAAGCTATGTGACGATTATTAAAAGAAAAAAAAAGAAAAAGTCTCACGTACGTGGCTGGATAGCACTCAGCATAGCTATTGGACATGCCAAAGAAATCTCCCAGCTGCTTCTTGTCCTCTGGCTTCTTCAGCATATGCTACATTAAAGAAAATAATTCTACCAACAGCAGAAAAACTTCAGGCAGGAAGAGCCAAGGGCTAGAAGCCCCAACATGAAAACTCTTAAGAAGAGGGCTAGAATGTGAATGAGTCCTTTGAAAAAGGGGAAAATCACGACTTCGTCCTTGTCAAAATCCAGCACGAAAGGATAAGAGCAAGACATGTGAGGGTTGGGGGGAAGGGGTGGTGGTTATGGGGAAGCAGGTGGAGCTGGAATGAAAAGAGAACAGTTTGCTAGAACCCATGAACACACTGAAATAAAGGATATGATTCAGTGCCTTCCCAGCCGGCAGATCCAGCAAACTTTTCATTGATGGACTTGATCAACTCCTTGGCAGAGCCGGGTCCTGAGCAAAAGAGAACTCTGTTCAGACTTTTAAATAAGGAATTTACAACCTCTTCCCTACAACACACTTCCCACTTGTGCTTTTTGTAAGAACATTTTTTTAAGCAACAGAATTTTTTTTTAACTAAAGAAGTTTTAATCAAATTTCAACTCAAAATGAGCTACTCTGCTTGAGATGCAGTCGTGTTCCCAGAATATCCTTCGCTCAACCTGCCTCACATCCTCAGAACCCCACAGCTGGGAGAATTACATCAAACAAATATGGCCTGCTATTGTGCAGGAAGACTGAATTCCACACTTATCTTCTATCTACCCCATAAAGCAAGGCATGGATCTTTCGAGAACCCAGAATAGGAAGTTCCCCAGTCCCTCCCTTGGCAGCTATGAAATCTGAGTCAGACTCTCAGTCCAGAACAAAGCAGCACTGCCAGAGCCAATGCAAGATGCCACAGGTACAACTCACCTTTGTCAACATCCATGGGCTGGAAAGAAAACAGAAACTGAAGTGAGTGTTACCAAAAAGGATGCCCACTCATCTCTCCCCCAAGTTTGAAACAATTTGCTACCCAACCCCTTGCCCACATTTCCAGGACAGATTAGTTGACCCAGTTGCTACTGTGGAACCATGAGGCACCTATATAACTCATGCGGGTTCTATACCTGGTTGGGCAGCCACAAAGATAGGCAGCCCCTCCATCTGGTGCCCGGGACTCCCACTCACCTCATCGTCCACTTTTGGCTTCTCAAAGTAGCTATGCCTCTTCTTCTCTTCTTCTCGCTCTCGGTCCCGCTCTCGCTCTCGGTCCCGCTCTCGCTCCCGCTCTCTGTCACGGTCTCTGTCTCTCTCCCGATCACGCTCCCGTTCCCGGTATCTCTCCCGCTCCTTGTCTCGAGGAGTCTTGGTTGTGGAGGGCACATAATCCCCAATGTCTTCAAATATACTAGGAAAACAGAGATCCCAAGCTGACAAAGTCACACATATTTCCATCTCCCCCAAGCATTTTTCCAGATTCTCACACCAAGGCTTCCCCCAAATGCCAAAGACAGGAAACCCAAAAGACCTTCTTCCCTCAGATCAGAAGTCAGGGGCTAGGATACATACTTCATGTCAGCTTCCGGGGGTTTCTTCTCTTCCATTTTCCCTGTAACATAGAGTAAGGAAAACACTCCTGAGTTAATTTCCACCCAGCCTCACCATGCTCCCTAGCTCTCAATACCCTTTTATACATCTTCTTTTTAAAAGATGGGACAACAAAAGCTATCCCTACTTCCCCTCCCCATGCCTCAAAACTGACCACTGCTTCCTGGGTGGGTCAAGCAGATAGAACCTAGATGTAACTATCCCCTTCCTAATGCTTCATTTTTCTCTAGTCCCCAGGAGCTTCCCAATGCTCTAGGAACAGAAGGCTCTAGGAGACCTTGGGTTCCATCCTCAAATGCCCCTCAAAGGGTAAGGTTTCTCTCCCTAACCCTCCAGGTTACCTTTATCTTTCTTTTTGAGCTTCTTGTTGCGGGTACCCTGCCTCAGGTAGGAAAGGATCTGGGTGAGCTTGCTGATGACAATGTCATTTGTAGTTAGTGTGGTCTGGGCCTGAAAAATCCAAGAAGAATGTTATTCTACTGAGCAGGACTCTCCTCATTTATTCATTCATTTACTTTAACAAACTGAAGGATGGGTGAAAATTAACTAGGTGAAGACAGGTAGAAGAAGTGTTGTAAAAGGACATTCTGGACAGATGAAACAGCATACAAAGGCCTGGGTCAAAAGCGAATTTAGTACATTCAAGAAAGCCAGGATGATTGGAGAACAAACAGGGAAGCGTGGTAAAAGCAGACTGCAAAGGCCAGAGTTACAGGGCCTCAAAGGCCAGGATAAAGACTTTGCTTTTAATCCTAACAGTAAGAAATCATCAAAAGCTTCTAAACCGTGATGAAACAAAATTCATGTTGTGGAATGATCACTCTAGTCATGTATAAAAATAATGGAAAAAGAGGATGGAAAGACACGGGAAGTGGTAATGGCCATATAGTACAGGGTTTCTTTTTGAAGGTGATAAAAATGTTTTGTTTTTTTTTATGACAATGTTTTAAAATTGATTTTGATGCCAGTTACACATTCACAATATATTCTATGAATATACTAAAAGCCACTGAATTGTACAATTTAAAGGGATGAATTGTATGGTATGTAAATTACATCTCACTAATAATAAAAGTAAATATAATACTGAAAGGGAAACAGAGTAGAAGTGTGGAAACTAATTAGGAGCCTCCTTTAATAGTTTCAGGAAGAGATGATGGCCAAGAATGGAATGTTACTGTGTTACTGGCGGAGACAGAAAAGTCAATGGATTCAACATAGATTTGGGAGGTTAAAATGTGGACAGGACTTGGTTAAATGTGGTAGATGAGGCTCAGGGCAACATCAAGGCTGATTACCAGGTTTGAGGCTCACGTGGCAGGCTCTTGGGACTTGGGTCACTCACCTCCATGGTGGGGCAATCAGCTTTGCTGCGGATAAGAGTAGTGGGGATGTCTGTGTCGGCGTACTCATCATCCAGGTCTACCACATAGGCCATGCGGCCTGGAAGAAACAGCTCATTCCGCTCATATGCTTTGCTCTTGAAGAGCATGCGGTAAACGTTTCGGCCTACAAAAAGAGAAACAGCAGCAAAGTAGCCAGTAAGAACTTTCTATAACAACAGCTGCAGTTTACTTTTAGCTTGTAAGAATACCAAGTCTGAGAGTTAGGTGATTTACTACCACTTACGTCATCTGACTACTATACTCCTAGAGCTACTAAGAGACAGAACAAAGAATGGGACCGTGGCCATTTAACTCCAAAGTCTGAGCTCTTATCCACCCTTCTTACACTTCGTTCTGAATACTGTGTGCCTAGCACTGTATTAGGCCCTGTGAGGAAGAAGGATGAAGTTTACACTAATACTGATGAAGATCTGAAGATGGGGAAATATAGCACTACTACATGCCCAATGTGATAGGCATGTTACACATATTATTTCTCTTTGTCCCAATAATCTCATGAGGTATATTAACCCCAGTTTGCAAGTGGACAAGCAGGAGCTGAGAAACTGTGTTGGTTGCACCCCAAATCACATGCCTTGCATGATTTCACCACGGGATTCAAATGCAGGTTTCTGAATTCTGAGTTTTTAATCACCAACCATGCTACCTCCCTTAATGGATAAGCCCAAATCTGAGAGAGAGCCCAGCCTAACTGAAGGGACATCAGTGCGTTTGAGTGTGCTAAGTTGCTTCAGTCATATCTGACTCTTCGCTACCCATACTATGGACGGTAGCCTGCCAGGATCCTCTGTCCATGGGATTTTCCAGGCAAGAATACTGGAGTGGGTTGCCACACCCTCCTCCAGGGCATCTTCCTGACCCAGGGATGGAAACTGCATTTCCTGGATCTCCTGCACTGGCAGGCAGGTTCTTTATCACTAGCACCACCTGGGAAGCCCAGGGACATTAGTAATAAACATGAAATAACTACCGGGGACATTAGTAACATATATTAAGTAAATAAGTCCACATCTGAGTTCTATTAAGAGTAGTAGTATGTGGGAGCTACCTGGTTTGGGGACAAAAGAAGAGATAAAAGTAGGCTGAGGGAGAAGGGAAGCCTATCCTGCCTAGAGCACTAAATTCCCTACAAGTCATCTGGAATGCAGAGGCACTAATGCAGAAATTCTGTACTCACCCAAGCGTGTTTTAAATTCAATTTTATTTTCAGGATCCTCATCTTTCCTGAAAAGACAGAAAGAACATTCTTGCTAAATGTGTTCCTATGTTTGGCCCCACCTTTCTAAACTCTCAAGCTCTCCCTGATGTTTACTTACTTAGTTTCCTTCTGGGGCTTTTCCATCATTTCTTCCTCCTCTTTCTCTTTGCTGGCAATTTCAGCTCGTACCTGACAGGAAAGCACTTGAGGTTTACCCATTTATTCACTTTACATATCTTTACTGAACACCATTATGCCACACTATGCGAGGAACTAAGAATTCAATAGTAAAGAAAACAATATAGTCCTTGCTTTAATGGGGCTTATAAAAAGAAATGCAGACAAATTAAACAATTAAACAACAAAATGTGATAACTGCTATAAATAAAACGGAAGAGCTATGCAAGTGTGCAGGTAGTAGGAGGTGAGGAAGGGGGAGACAACCATATCTAGGTGATAAGGGAAGGTTTGCTTCCCCAAGAAGATAAAACTGAGGCTGAGACTTGAAGGACAAATAGCAACTAGTCCTACAGAAGGGTCACCGTTAGACCTTTTAGATGGTTTGAACTAAGGGCAGTCTCCCTCGTCACCCAAAAAGGCCCTTAAAAGAGCATTCAGCATGGCAGTATTACTCTCCACCTACCAACGAAGGCTCACCTTTTGAAGCAGAGCAAAATCCAAGCCTTTCACCAAATGGGTGTGTTCCATGTCACCACCCAAGAATTTAGACTCCTGGATCAACTGTCTTCTTTTCTCTGCAGCTGATTTGTCCCTGGAGAATGAAACAGACCACAAAAGAACTAGCCTTTGAATAAATAAATTGAAAAATGAAGCCTTGAAAAAAAAAAAACCATCCTTTGTGGGCGGGAAGTGCCTCTTAAAATGGCTTGGTGTGAAGAAAAGACTTTCCAGAGCAAGGAAAATGTGAAGAATTCATACTGCCACTGTATGACTCTGCAATGCTGAGAATCATGCCTTGGCCCGCTCAGTACTCACGCCTCAGCAGTGGGGCCCACAGCCCTGTAGTTAGCCGTGGTGCTTATCAGTTCCGTTTCCTCATAATCTTTGTTCACGCCATCCCGCCGTTCCTTGGCACGGTCCCGGTACTTCTCTGCTAGTTCTCTCTCTCTCTCAATTTCTTGTTGGCGAAGCTTGGCATAATAACTGTGACCAGGGAAAGGCAAATGTGTGAGCCTCAGCCTGTTTCTGCCTGTTTCTTTATACCTTCATCCAACTCTCTATGCTGAAAGCTCATATATGTCCTGACAGAACTGCTGGTCACCTCTTTTTGTTTTTAGTATTTATTTGTCTGCACTAGGCCTTATTGTGACACAAGGGCTCTTCAATCTTTGCTTGGGCATGTGGGATCTAGTTCCCTGACCAGGGATTGAACCCAGGCCCCCTGCATTGGGAGGGCAAAGTCTTAGCCACTGGACCATCAGGGAAGTCCCTGGCCACCTCTTGGCAGTCCTCAAGAGCTACAGCTTCTTCCAGCTCACAGATATGCTGTTCTAAAGCCACCTCAGTATACTCCATCTGTCACTTCAGAATCCTTCACTATCACCCAGCTCTATATCACTGAGTCTCTACAGGTATGAGACTTTTCCATATGGCAACCAGAAAGTCACCTGAATTTTTATCACCTTCCAAATTTCACCTGAAAATAGGTCATTTCTTGCTAGTCCTCCACAAGAAGAGAGGAAAAAGTAAAGTTCGAGATCCAGGAAGCTTGGTGTCATATAAATAATAGCAATAACAATGATGACGGTGGCAACCAAGATTGACTGGACGGTTACTATATGCCAGGAACTGGTACTAACTGTTTACATGGACTGTCACAGTTGATCCTCATGACAACCTAATAAAAATTATTATCACTATCTTGATTCTACCCATGAGAATATTGAAGATTAGAGACGTTGAGCAAAATGACCAAGAATATCCAGCAAGAAACTGGTAAAGATGAAATTAAAACACCGCAAGGTGGCTCCAAAGCCCTAAACTGCCAAATAAACTGCCATTCTAAATATCATTTCTCTTCACTATGAAAGCAGAGAACCTCAAGACAAGAAAAGAAAACCTCAATCTCTTGACTCCTAACTAGCCCCTATTCCTTACCCCCAAACACCATCCACCACAAAAGCCAATACTCCTCCACCGTCCTTTACCTTTTCTTTTTTCTCCTTCGTGCAGCTGGATCTTCATCCTCATTGTACTCTCTTGGCATCCTAGCAAAAACAGAAATTCACGGATAGCAAAATATTGCCACAGGCCCAGAAACCCCAAGAAGTATCCTTGAGGATTAAAGAAAAGCCTAGAATACTGACCAAAGCAAAAACTGTCAGTTTTAATCAGGCAGAGATCCAGGTCAATATTTGTAGGTGAGTTGTTCTCAAATTTTAGAAAGCATCACAAACATCTGAAGGACTACTAAAATTATATATACCCAAACATCTGCCCTAGAATCTGAGTCTGTGGGGCTGGAATGGATCCAGAAATCTACTTATTTAAGCACCAGCAGCAACTCTAGTTGGTCCAACAAATGGTCCGTGGAACATACTCTGAGAAAAACTGAGATCCTTAGAGCACCCCAGTCTTTCCTGGAGCTTCAATCTCAAGAGGGAGAGAATCAAAACCATGGACTTTAAAAAAAAAAAAAAAAAGGCTTTCAAGTTCCTAAGACATCTAGTTCAATAAATTTTCCATAGGAAATAGAACACAGATTGGATCAACCCAGAACTTACTCATGGTGACGTGACTTAGAGGGTGGTGCAGAGGTAGGTGCAGCCCTTGGGGTCATGAGAAGTTTCCTGAAGTCTTCATTAGTGAGTTTTGATCTAAAGGGCAAAAATTTTTACAAATTAGTACCCGATGAGAATTGGAAAAGGAATATGTAAAAACTATGGTTCACTTTACTAGAAATCAGGGAAATACAAATTAAAACAAAGACATGCCCTATTTAATGCATCAGTGCTTAATGATTAAAAAGTTTGATAAATCAAGAATGAGTGAGAATTTGGCAAGTGGATATTCTCGTATCACTGACAGGAATATAAATCAGCATAGATAACTAGGAGGACGATTTGCCAGTGTCTTTCTTAAAATTTAAATGTGTAATATCCTATGATCCATTCAACTGTATTTAACCTGGTCAGTTACTGGCACTATGTGTATAAGGCCTGTGAAAGAGATCTAATTACAGTTTTGAAAATAATAAAAATTTGGGAATGACCTAAACTCTCACTGGAGACTATTAATAAATAAACTGTGACAGTATTTCCCAAATGTGGAGAACATAGCACTGATGGTATAAGATGTAATTTTAACTGATACAATGACCAAACTCAAGTAAGTTTCCTTTGAACTCTCTTCAGAGTAGGCCTCTTCCTTTGCCTGCTAAGGCCACTGTAGCAAAGAATCCTGCTAGGTCTCCCCAAAAATGACTCTTCAACATTACCAAAATACAAATTAAGACTATTGCAAAAGGGGATAGGGATCAAAATTCAACTCTGAATACAACAGAGACAATAGGGAATTTATGGAAAATTACTCAGACATCAAAGTGGAAGACGAACTTGATTAGATTAGCAAGAGGATCGAATGGATCTCATTGATTGATGGATGGATGGTATTCTCCATACCCTAACAGAATTCTTTGCTAAAATTTGCTTCAGGAGACCTGGTAAAAAATATAAGCCCTGCAGAAGCCTGACTAGAGTTTGGTCAAGAAGGGAGTCCTTCAGCAAAGGTATGCATCCCTACTTCGGGGCTGACTACATTTCCACTTGGGATCACTAGGACACAGCTATCCCATACTATAGAGTTCTGAGGGTGGGATTTTGGGGTCTGAGCCCTGGCCCTGATCCACCAGCATTTTAGAAACCTATGTGGGGGGTGTACAGCCATCACAGCTGGTGGCACCAGGATGGAACCACTTCTGTGTGTACTGTGTGGCAGAGTCCAGCTCTAGACACTTGGACACTTACTACATGAATCTCACATGTCTCTCCCTGCCAGGTAGTCTGGGGACCCACGCTCACGCCTGGAGGGACATTGATGAGACAAGGCTTGAGCTAAGAGAAAGCCAAAGGACAGGCTGTGAGGGAAGATGAAGGCAGGGTATCTTGCCTGGGAGGAAGATGAAGTTGAGTATCACACTAAGGGTTAGGGTTGGTTTCTGTTGCTGCTGAGGCAGAACAAGAACCAAGCAGGACTGGCTATTAGTATACTTGACGCCAACAAGTATGTAGGTAACAAGTAGGGTAGGAAAAACTTTCCCTCTACCCTCTTATATTTATATATATATTCTGTACCAGATATCTGCAAATGAAACTGACAAAAGACAAACTTAAAAAAAAAAAGAAGTCCTTGTCACTGCCGTGAAAATAAGGACTAAGATATTGAGAAGGAAAGATCATCAGATGACAAAATTATATACACACAATGTAACATCACTTAAATATTTTAACTCACAAGGCAATAATATATTTTACTGAGATATAAATGCATGTGTATAAATGCATTTAAAAATAATAGCAAAAAAAGATATGTGTAAAAAAGGTAAAATGGCTACCTCTAAAAAAGGGAATGAAATTGGGTGTGTTATCAAAGACAACATTAACTTCATTCTGATGTTTTAATTTTATACAAAAATTAATTCCTAAATAACGCAAAATTAAACATGAATTTTAAAAAGTTAGCACTCACCCTGCCATTATTTCCCCTCTAACACTTTTATGCAGTTGGCCTGACCCAGTTAAAGTTCACAGAGATAATAGGGCAAGTGGTATGATTCTCTGACCATTCTTCCTGACAAGACATTCAGAATTCTTTCACCATCACCACCACCACTTCGCTCATTCCCCAGCTCATTCCCATGGTTCTACATCAAAACACTCACTGGTGGAAGGAGTGAGGATCGTCCACATCGTGGCCATCTGGAGCCAAGGGATTGGAGAATGGCTCGCCTAAGAAAAAGAATTGATATTAATTTAATAAATCTCTTTAGAGTCAGGTCCTGTGCAAAAGTTGGGGATTCAGTAGTGAACAATACAGACGTCTTTTCCTGTCAACTTGCTCACAATCTAGTGGCGAAAAAAGTCAAGAACAACGACACTGACAATACAATGTAAAAAATGCTAAAGCAAAAAATACAAGGAGCTATGGGAGCGCAGAGGACGGGACCCCTAAAACCAGACTGGAAGATCAGCCAAGAAATCCTAAACATGACATCTAAGATACTACGCAAAAGATAAATTGACGTAACTGAAAATTAAGTGATAGGGGTTGGGGCAGGCTCACAGATAAATCTTATCTGTCGTGGGCTGGAGCAAGAACAAGATTTAGGGACAATCTGGAATTTCCCGGCCTCGTTCGGAGCCCAACTGCTTCGCCAGGGTCCAAGCGTCACACTCCCGGCCCACCTCCACTCCGCCCCACCCACCACCCCCCACACACACATACGGCTTAAATTCTGAGGCCAAAATAACACGCCACATGTCCCGAGTCCCGCGGGGAAAAAAGGAGAGATGACCCGAGCCTTACTATCTCGCTCCGGCATTTCGTCCGCGGTGTTTCAATCCCAACAACGACCGAGGATCCGGTAACAACACAGCGCTACAGGAACCTCCCCACAATGCACCTCAGGAGACCACCCACAATTCCTTTCGGGCCCCAGCTTTTCCGTCTCGGCCGCGGGCGGAGAAATCACAGCAGGCGTTGACTGGCAATGCTTTTATGGCATTGGCTAAGCGTGGCCCCGCCCCTTGCGTACGCCAACCTATCACGGGGCTGAAGCGTCCGAAGCTGATTTGATAGGATTACTTGGCCGGAAGGTGTAGGGTGGATGATTTAGTACTAGACGAGATGGCGGCGGCTGCAGCGATTCGTGGAGTCCGAGACAAATTTGGCCTTCGTGAAATTCGTATCCATTTGTGCCAACGCTCGCCCGGCAGCCAGGGCGTCAGGTAAGGCGCGGCCCAGTGAGGCGGGTGGGCTTCGCGGCGCCAGGGTCATGACCTCGACTTCCCGGGTGTCTGGAGAGGCCCGTGCCCACACCGCACGCGCGGTGCTCTCTCCTGCCCCGCAGGGACTTCATTGAGAAACGCTATGTGGAGCTGAAGAAAGCGAATCCCGACCTGCCCATCCTAATCCGCGAGTGCTCGGATGTGCAGCCCAAGCTCTGGGCCCGCTACGGTGAGCGCGGGACTCAGGGAACCAGAGACCCCGGTGGGGGAACAAAGGTTCGAAAGGAGAAAGGGCTGCCCAAGGTCACACAGAAACCTATACAGGGACTGGGACTCAGACTTCAGCTTTGTTGTTGATCTTGTTGCAAATAAGGAAATATACATTCGCAGAATTACAGAGTGTTTGTATCCAAGTAACAGGTGGAGGCAGGCCCTGCCGTGCATAGGAATCGTTTTTGTAGTTCAGAACAGGCTTCAGTTAGGGGAGAAGAGATGCTGGTCCAGTCCACCAATGTAGGTCCTTTCAAATTATCTGTGGTCAGTGCGGGTCCAGGTGGCATATGGGAATCGCAGTAGTAAAACCCTAAAATAATGCTGTGTTGAGCATGTACTGCTAGGCCCTGTTTTTTTAAATATAAATTTATTTAATTGGAGGCTAATTACTTTACAATATTGTATTGGTTTTGCCTGTGTTGAGTGGTTTCCTGTCCAAATCTCTTGAACCTTAAGTATATGAGGGGTGGATTCCTTTTTTCATCTTGTAGAGATTAGAATCCTGAATGAACAATTGTATGGAACATACCTAACGTTTTTCAGCTAAGATACATAACACAGTTGAGCTTTTACATTTGTCCTAGACTGCACTCCTGCCAGACTTCCGTAGCTGGCTCTTCAGGTTACAATTCAGGTAACCTTGTAGGTCTGAACTTCAATATCACCTCCTCAAAAAGGCATTCCCTGACCAGTTATGTAACATTGCCTCTTTACCCTATTTCATTTTACCAAGTGTTTATTAACATACTGTGTCATTTTACCTCAATTTGAAAAACTACTCTCATGTTGCCTGAACATAGAGACACAATAAATATTAATACTTACTGAATAACTGGGCTTCCCTGGTGGCTCAGACAGTAAAGAGTCTGCCTGCAATGTGAGAGACCAAAGTTTGATCCCTGGGTCGGGCAGACCCCCTGGAGAAGGAAATGGCAACCCACCCTAGTATTCTTACCTGGAAAATTTCTTACCTGCCAGGCTACAGTCCATGGGGTCGCAGAGTCAGACACAACTAAGCAGCTTCACTTTCACTCACTGAATAATGGTATATTTAATCACAGCTTTTAATTACACTTTGCCCTAGGAATGTTTGGGGGAAGGCAGGGAGTCACACCCAGGGCAGATTGGTTTTAACAGTGCAGCTAACTGCAGTTTGCCATGCACTGAAAGTTGTTTGCAGGAAAAAAATTTTCCTTCTGAAAGCTAGTAGAGTAGAGGAGATGGACACACAAATAACTTTAGTTTATGAACTATAGGAGCCATTAAAAGGGCACAGTTAAGAGGCAGGCCCATGTAATACTCTGCTGATAATGATTAATACTCGGTGCTACCATGCCCCTTAAAACTTCCCTGAAACACTTTCCTTCCCATTATGACCACCCAGAATGAGCCAAAATTCTACTTAGACCTGGGCTTCCGAGATATGTTAGAGACCCACTGGATAAATTCTAGGTATGTCAAATACATTTTGGTCGTATTNATAATCACGATGCCGTGATCACTCATCTAGAGCCAAACATCGTGAAATGTGAAGTCAATTGGGCCTTAGAAAGTGTCACTATGAACAAAGTTAGTGTAGGAGATGGAATTCCAGTTGAGCTCTTTCAAATCCTGAAAGATGATGCTGTGAAAGTGCTGCACTCAATATGCCAGCAAATTTGGAAAACTCAGCAGTGGCCACAGGACTGGAAAAGGTCAGTTTTCATTCCAATCCCAAAGAAAGGCAATGCCAAAGAATGCTCAAACTACCACACAATTGCACTCATCTCACATGCTAGTAAAGTAATGCTCAAAATTCTCCACGCCAGGCTTCAGCAATAAATGAATCATGAACTTCCAGATGTTCAAGCTGGTTTTAGAGAAGGCAGAGGAACCAGAAATCAAATTGCCAACATATGCTGGATCATGGAAAAAACAAGAGAGTTCCAGGGGAAAAAAAAAAATCTATTTCTGCATTATTGACTATGCCAAAGCCTTTGACTGTGTGGATCACAATAAACTGTCGATAATTCTGAAAGAGATGGGAATACCAGACCACCTGACCTGCCTCTCGAGAAACCTATATGCAGGTCAGGAAGCAACAGTTAGAACTGGACATGGAACAACAGACTGGTTCCAAATAGGAAAAGGAGTCCATTAAGGATGTTTATTGTTACCCTCCTTATTTAACTTATACACAAAGTACATCATGAGAAACACTGGGCTGGAAGAAGCACAAGCTGGAATCAAGATTTCCAGGAGAAATATCAATAATCTCAGATATGCAGATGACACCACCCTTATGGCAGAAAGTGAAGAGGAACTAAAAAGCCTCTTGATGAAAGTGAAAGTGGAGAGTCAAAAAGTTGGTTTAAAGCTCAACATTCAGAAAACAAAGATCATGGCTTCTGGTCACATCACTTCATGGGAAATAGATGGGGAAACAGTGTCAGACTTTATTTTTTTGTGGGGGGAGGTCTCCAAAATCACTGTGGATGGTGACTGCAGCCATGAAATTAAAAGACGCTTACTCCTTGGAAGAAAAGTTATGACCAACTTAGATAGCATGTTGAAAAGCAGAGACATTATTTTGCCAACAAAGGTCCGTCTAGTTAAGGCTACGCTTTTTCCAGTGGTCATGTATGGATGTGAGAGTTGGCTTGTGAAGAAAGCTGAGTGCCGAAGAAATGATGCTTTTGAACTGTGGTGTTGGAGAAGACTCTTGAGAGTCCCTTGAACTGCAAGGAGATCCAATCAGTCCATTCTAAAGGAGATCAGCCCTGGGATTTCTTTCGAAGGAATGATGCTGAAGCTGAAACTTCAGTACTTTGGCCACCTCATGTGAGGAGTTGACTGATTGGAAAAGACTCTGATGCTGGGAGGAATTGGGGGCAGGAGGAGAAGGGGACGACAGAGGATGAGATGATTGGATGGCATCACTGACTCGATGGATGTGAGTCCATCTGAACTCCGGAGTTGGTGATGGAAAGGGAGGCGTGGCATGCTGTGATTCACAGGGTCTCAAAGAGCCGGACACGAATGAGAGACTGAACTGAACCCAAACACACCATAAAAATATATTAGCTAAGTATTAGTAGCATAACTGACAGAGTTTATCATTACCAAGCCTATGGACATCAAAAGGATAAGAAAGGAATACCACAACTGAAATAATTTAGACGAAATGAATCTATTAAAAAAAAAAAAGATGAACTATACAAACTTACACAAGTACATCATGTGAAATGTCTTGTATAACTAGTAAGCTGGAGTCAAGTTTGCTGGGAGAAATATCAACAACCGCTGATACAAAGATGATACCACTCTGATGGCAGAAAGAGAAGAGGATCTAAAGAGCTTGTTGATAAAGTTGAAAGAGGAGAGTGAGAAAACTGGCTTAAAACTCAACATTTAAATATGAAGATCATGGTATCCATTCCCATCATGTCATGGGGGAAAAGAGGAAACAGTGACAAATTTTATTTTCTTTGGCTCCTAAATCACTGCAGAAAGTGATTACAGCCAGGAGATTAAAAGACGTTTGCTCCTTGGAGGAAAAGCTACAACAAACCTAGACAGTGTATTAAAAAGCAGAGACATTACTTTGCCAACAAAGGTCCAAAAGGTCAAGGCTATGATTTTTCCAGCAGTAATGTATGAATGTGAGTGTTGGACCATAAAGAAAGCTGCTACTGCTGCTGCTAAGTCACTTTAGTCATGTCCGACTCTGTTTGACCCCACAGATGGCAGTCCACCAGGCTCCTCTGTCCCTGGGGTTCTCCAGGCAAGAACACTGGAGTGGGTTGCCATTTCCTTCTCCAATGCATGAGAGTGAAAAGTGACAGTGAAGTCAATCAGTCCTGTCCGATTCTTAGCAACCCCATGGACTGTGGTCTGCCAGGTTCCTCCATTCATGGGATTCTCCCTGCAAGAATACTGGAGTGGGTTGCCATTTCCTTCTCCAATAAAGAAAATTGAATGCCAAAAAATGTTTGCTTTTAAACTGCAGTGCTGTAGATGGCAGACGAATAGGACAGGGAGACCACTTTCTCCCCCACAAATTCATCAAAAGAACATTTCAACACTGAGTAAATTCTACAAAACAACTTCTGAATGCTGGAAGAGGACATCAGGCACCCAGAAAAGCAGATCATTGTCTTCAAAAACAGTTAGGAAAAATATAAAAGATGAAAAAAGAGACAAAGGAGGTAGGGAGGGAGCTCCGTCCTGGGAAGGGAGTCCCATCCCGGGAAGGGAGTCTTAAAAAGAGAGAAGTTTCCAAACACCAGGAAACACTCTCACTGCCAAGTCTGTAGCGAGCCTTGGAAGCACAAAGGGCAACATAAAAGGGAAGAAAAATAAATAAATAATTAAAACCAGCAAATTACGCACCCAACGGTAACTCCCCCAGCAGAGAAGCAGTGCAGACGCCTGCATCCACCACTAGCAAGTGGGGGTTGGGCAGGGAGGTGCGGACTGCAGTGCTTTTTAAGAATTGGGCTGGAATGCTCCAAACGTAACCAGAGCAAACTAACTTGGGCTAGCATACCAGACTATGGGATAGCTACCACGCAAAAAGCTCTAACATAAGACACTGCCAGGGCCACACACAGAATAAAGGATGGAACAGAAATAGCAGGCTGCAGACCATCCCCTGCACTTGCAGCCAGAGCTGTAGGGGCTGGAAGCGGGCAATCACAGTCCCGGAGAGACTTTACCTACCAAACTGCAAGCAGGCTTCTTTGCTAACTAAGACTTCTAGGGGTTCTGGACAGTCACCATCTGCCTGACAAGGGGCGCCAATGGTACACCCAGAAAACTGAGCAGCAGGGAAAGGCAATAAGTTGCAGTGACCGTGCTTGCCAAACACCTGAGTTACTCGGTCCTGGGAAGGGCACAAAACGCAGGCCTAACTGAATCTGCACCTCTGAGGGCTACCTGAGAGCCGAGCCTGAGCGGCTTAGACTGGGGAGGTGCATGCAGCCTAGGGCTGGCCTCCGTCGGTTCCCAGTGGAACAACGTAGAGCCTGAGTGGTGTGCGCCCTGTGCAGGGGCATGCCCAGTGTGGCTGAGACACTGCAAGCACACACCAGTGTTATTTGTTTGCAGCATCCCTCCCTCCCCACAGCTCAACTGAACAAGTGAGC
>SJYQ01034881.1:53751-64616 GCA_006410935.1 Redunca redunca
TGTATTTTTTTAATCAATAGATTTTAATAATATTTTATCTAGGATCATTGCATCTATGTTAATAAGTGGGATTTATTTTTGTTACTGTCCATATTGGCTCAGATGGTAAATAATTCACTTGTGAAATGTCAGGTGAGTGTATGCTCCTTGGTTCTCTCTCATCACAACAAAGATTTGGAGTGATGGACATTAAAGCCCTCGGCTCCCAGGTCGTGGACAGACCGTGTTATAGCTCTTAGATAAATCAGCATTACGGTTCCATTTTACAGCTCTATTTTATTTAGAAAATGGCAGGAAAATCCATCCTCGAGGTGTGAGGGCATGTCGATGTCGACCCAAAGACATGAAGAAAAGAGCACCCCAGCGCGTGGGGGAGAGAGAGAGAGAGACACCTGGCCCTTTGGCTCCCTTTTTATATGTCTTTTCCTCCCCCTGGGGCTGCCCTATGTAAATTGGGCTGGCCAGGAGTGTTGTTTGTTCTACCTGAGGTCCTCACTCTGGTCCTCGGACCTTCCTTTGTTCTATTTTCATGGGCTTTCCCCTTCCTTATCTTTTAGCCACCGCCATTTTGGGCTCCTGCTTTCTATTCTAACTACCTAGCACAATGAAAGAGATGCTGGTTCCATCCCTGGGTTGGGAAGATCCCTGGAGAAGGGTATGGCTAACCAATCTAGTATTCTTGCCTGGAGAATCTCATCAGCTATAATACAAGGGTCACAAACAGTCATGCATGACTAAGTGATTAAACATCTTGATTTTAGTATCAAAAATATGCCAACCTAATCAAATGATGGACAGTGAAATATTCCCAACTTTTTCTGTTCTTCAGAAGAGTTTATAAAGGCTATAGATTATATTATCTTCTTTGAATGCTTTATAAAAATATTTTAATAATATCTGAATTGGTGCTTGCATATTGTTTATTTTTTAGTAGATTTAAGCTATGTTTTTAAAAATTTCAACTGGTTTCAGATCTATCTTTAGAATAGCATATAAAAGTGTTTGAAGTACATATATGTTTATATTCATGCTACATATGTGTATGATAATCCTCATGGTAGCCTAAGTAATTTATATTTTTGAGAAAAAAATTCATCTTCATTACTTTAAACTTAGTTATATATTTTCTTGTGAATTTTCTTACTAAAATGATGTAATCCATATATATTCACACCCTATTTTATTAACCAACAGTTTATGCATGCTTTATATATTTCTTTTAACATTTTATAATTGATTTTTTCAATCTTATCTCTAGAGAATCAATACTGAAAAGATATATGTGTTAAAATTTAATCTTTGAATTCTTAATACATCTGTCTGGAGTCAAATCTGTCTCTACCACTTACTTGAGGTATGACCCTGGATAATTTACTGAGTGTGTTTCTGTCTTACTCTCTTGTTTCTCATCTATATATTAAGGATAATTATATGCGATCTTCATAAGGATGATTAGTGGGATTAAATAAAATAATTTTAATAAGGCAGTTAGTAAATTTCCTATTATATAGAAAACATTCAGTAATTATTTATTAGGATTCTTATTTCAACCAATGATATTTACTTTCACAAAACATTAGAGTTACCTGTTATAGGATTTATGTATAATGAGTGATGAGATCAGTATATCTATCTAAGATTCTGAAGATTTGAATTTTACTTAGGCTGTGTGGATTACAGCTTCTTTACATTTATTTCATATCATCACACCTAGACTTCTTTTCCTAATCAAAAAAATGATAGGTTTAGACTAGATCAGAGGTCAGAAACTACTACCCATGGCTAAATGAGGCTTGTTATTGGAGCACAGTCACATCCAGCTTTTTACACACTGTGTTTGCTTTTGCGCTAGGTGGCAGAGTTAAATAGTTGCCCTTAAAGCTGAAAATATTTGGTTTCATTCCTTTGTCTAAATTCTTCACTAGATTATTTTAAAAAAACTTTCCTGTGCTGATATGCTATGTTTTATAATATTTATTTCTAAATGAGCCAACCTGTTTGGAAGGAAGAATAGAAATAGAGTGTAAAAAGATCTTCCTTTTCCTATATCCATGAAACCAAACTCCACAGATTCTCACTGATAAATCGCTATCCCCAGACCTCTATGTTTAATTATGATCAGTTACTTACAAAATTATGATGGTTAGTAAGTGGTGGTAAATAACATATTTGTTCTGATTTCCCTCTACCCTATGCTTGCAATGGCAACCCACTCCAGTACTTTTGCTTGGAAAATCCCATGGGCAGAGGAGCCTGGTGGGGTTGAGAAGAGTCGGACATGATTGAGTGACTTCACTTTCACTTTTCACTTTCATACACTGGAGAAGGAAATGGCAACCCACTCCAGTGTTCCTGGCTGGAGAATCCCAGGGATGGGGGAGCCTGGTGCGCTGCCTTCTATGGGGTCGCACAGAGTCTATACAACTGAAGCGATTTAGCAGCAGTAGCAGCAGCATGCTTATAGCACTCCTTGGATCAAGCTTACTGTCTCCTGTTGCTGTGAACTCTCTCAGCTTTACCTCTTACTTGACTTACAATAAATGTAGATCCTCAGCCTGATGAAATAATTTCTCATATTTATGATCTGCTGCCTTGTGAATCTTGGTACTACGTTAGGCCCACAGTGGCAGCTATCCATTTTGGGGCCAAGATTTTATCACACCTTAGATTTATAATTTCATTTTGAAATCACTTTCCCCCAAAACTATTTTTTCTATTTACTAAGAAATTCACGGCAGCCTGTATTCCACAGGATGTAAAAATACATCAACCTGAAATAGACTCCCTTGAGTCATCTCTAATTTTCCAACAAAGTTGCTCTTTCCTCAGTTATATCTATCCTGTCTCTACTCTCATTCTATAGCATCTTACAATAGTATCTTACATTGATACAAGTTGCCATGTTATTTCAGTTATTTAACTTGTAAGTAGTAGTAGCATACGTTAAGTACTCAGTAAATAATGGTTGCCCCAATAATGTTATTGTTACTCACTTGTTCAGGAACTGGCAGGTTGAGATACAACATCAGCACCATTCTAGAATTCCTAATGCTTTTGCATCAAATAATTGGCTTTCTATGAAAATTCAGCTTACATATCTAAATATAACTGAACAGAAAAATATCTCCGGTATCTAATGGAGAAAAATAAAATAATGATTCAGAAATGTAGAGTCACTTTACAAACATATAGCAGAAGGTACTCTTGTTTCTCTTCAGACTGCATAAATCTTTTACCTTTGGGTAAACAAACAAAAAACCAAATAATTGGTGTAAGTTCTTATCCTATAGTTAGAATTCAGCCACTTCATGACTACAATACTGTTTGAAACTGGACTTAATTTGAAGAGATTGTAGCAGATAGTAAGATTTATAAATGGATATCATGGAGTAAGATTCAAATTATATATATATATAATTATATATATATAATACACATATACAAATGCATATATAAAGAAAGGGGCTTCCCTGGTGGCTTAAATGGTAAAGAATTCGTCTACAGTGTGGGAGACCTGTGTTTGATTCCTAGTTTGGAAAGATCCCCTGGAGGATGGCATGGCTATCCACTCCAGTATTCTTGCTTGGAGAATTCCCATGGACAGCAGAGCCTGGTGGGCTACAGTCCATGGGCTTGCAGAGTCGAACACAACTAAGCACAGCAAAAATGATGCTGAGACATATAAGATTTCTATATATATATATGTCTAGTCTATATAGTAATAGTAGGGATATTATTCAATAAATCGTGACAAACTTATTTCATTATCTAAAACAGAAGACAAGAAAGGAAATTAAAAGCCAGCATGGAGGGTATAAGCTAAGTATAATGAGCGGTTTCTTCACAGTTAAGAATATTTAAGCATAAGAATGGGTTACCTAAGGGAAGATATCTTTTACAGGGAAAAAGATTTCCACATCAATGGAAGTTTAATTGTGTTCATGCTTGAAGGTCAGAAAATAGACTTGACAGTGTCTCAGTGTTCCAATATAGCCCTGTGACTCTTAAGAATAAATTTTTGAGTAAATATTATTATATTATTTATAGTGAAGAGATTTTATACTTTCAGAAAGGATTAGCAGCCGTATTTTAACATCATCTTCACACATTAACATTTATGGTACTCCCCTGAAGAGATATTTAAATCCTTTTATAAGAGAGTTTCCCATAGATAGGCTATAAATGCAAACGTAGTTTCATATTGCCTTTATCTGGATTTGATGCTGAGCTCAGTGAGCATCAGAGTTTTTAAATGAATACATTTCAGAAGCACTGAGAAATGAACTTTAAGTGGCTTATATTGCTCATAAAGCCTGTAGCCTTTAGAGTAAAAATACCATGCATTCCTAGGAAATACTATTTGCTGTTCCTTAAACTCTATAACATAAAGTGTTAAGAAGCATGTTTTTTTTTTAATTTTAATATGAATTTATTTATTTCAATTGGAGGTTAATTACTTTACAATATTGTATCGGTTTTGCCATACACCAACATGAATCTGCCACAGGTATGGGGGAAATACAAACATAAAATGAAGGAATAAAGGAAGAACTCCGTGGCAAAGGATTGGAATTGTAGATATCAACATGTACTTATGAATATGTAAACTATTTATTTATAAAAATTAAACATATATGTTTATATGTGCATATATAATTACCCACTAAAATGGCCTAAAAATGATGACACACTAGTATCAATAAGAAAACAAGTTTTTGTGTATATTAACTCTTGTACGGAGGCAGGGAAAATACAAGATGGACCTGAAACATTTTGTTTCATCAGAAATTCAAGAAGTACTCAAAAACTGACAGGATACAAGAACTGTTATGGTAACCAATCAAAGGGATAAAAAGACTCTCAAAGAAAGGAAAACCATAGGGAGAAGGACAATAAAATTGTATATCCCCATTTTCAAGCAGGGCCTTTTCTGTTCCACAACACACAGGCCATGGATATGGACCAAGGACTGATGCAAGGACTCTTAATAACTAAAAAGAAGTCAGCAGTGCTTTGGCAGGCTCATGGATCTGGAGAGACAACAATTAGTAGCTTGCCAGTTTCCAGTGAACAGGATGGGGCGAGAATTAAACCTGACTTGCCAAATGCTGAAACAGTACCCTGAAGTAGTGATAGTTTAGTCACTAAATTGTGTCCAACTCCTGTGACCCCATGGACTATAGCCTACCACGCTCCTCTGTTCATGGGATTTCCCAGGCAAGAATACTGGAGTGGGTTGCCATTTCTTCTCTAGGGGATCTTCCCAAGCCAGGGATCGAACCCAGGTCTCTTGCATTGCAGGTGGTCCCCTGCGTTGCCGGTGGATTCTTTACTGACTGAGTCACCAGGGAAGAACAAAGCAAAAGTTCTTTGAAAAGCAGACTGCAACTACTGGGAGTCTCATGGACTTATGAGATAAGAATTGATTTTAGGATCTGCCTGGAGAAGGAATTCTTCCAGAGCAGCCCAGCATTTACCTGTTCACTTTGGACTAAGATGAACAATCTTTGCCATAGAAAAGAGAATTAACCTGGAGAATAGGGAAGTCATAAACAGTTAACTGTGAGGTTAATTATGGGTACACTATTACCTCTTCCATGAATAGTGTGTATTTTCTGTCTAAACTCATTTTCAACTGGCTCCTTATCACATTTTCTTAGATTTTTAAAAACTAATTCTAGCTCAGTGTGTCCAATACAAAATTCATAATCCCTACCTTCACATTCCTGATTTATCTTTTGCTAGTATTGATTTTATAGACAATGTTACTACCAACCATCCAAACATACTAGACAAAAATCTAGATTTACTCTCTCTCTTACAGATCAATCATCAAACTAATAGTGTTGTCTTCTAAATCTTTCTTGTCTTCTATACTAATGGCATCTATTCCAGTCAAGGTTACCACTTTGTTCTACACATGGACTGTAGGAACTATGGTCATAGGCCACTCCCTTTTTTTTTTTTTCCTGTATCTATCCTATCCCTCCTGCCATGCATGCCTGCTAAGTCACTTCAGTCATGTCCAACTCTTTGCAACCCTATTAACTGTAACCTGACAGGCTCCTCTGTCCATCAGATTCTCGAGGCAAGAATACTGAAGTGGGTTGCCATGTCCTCCTCTAAAGTATCTTCTCAGTCTAGGGACTGAATCTGTGTCTCTTGCATCTCCTGCATTGGCAGGCAGATAATTTACACTGTGTTACCTGGGAAGCCCCCAGTATGATACAGAAAAAAAAAAAATACAATTTGTGTAAATTACAAACACAGCCACAAAATTATTTACATAAAATGCATAATTTACTTTAATTATGCTATCACAGTAGTCTTTACAGTTCCTTCTATGAACTTCTAGGTGTCCTTAAGACCATTTTAGGAGCTCAACAAAATTAAAAACATTTTTTGTAATAATATTAAATAGTTTTGCTGAAATGAAATCTGCACTGATGTTACAAAAGCAATTCTGCATAAAAATTATGGCACTTTGACATGAATTAAAGAAGTGGCACTAAGCTATACTCATGTTCATTACATTCTTGCCATTCTGAACTTACAGTAAAGACATACAGGTTTCACTTAACAATGTTCTTGATGAATCAGTGCAAATTATTGCTTTGATTCAATTTTGACCCCATAGTGCATATTTTTCAATATTCTGTGTAAGGAAATGGAACATAGTCATAAAGCACTTCTGCTGCCTGTGTATGATGGTTGTTTTTAGGAAAAGCACCTGTGCGAAGGGAGGTGGTAGTAATTGTTTCAGTTGCAAGGTGAATTAGCTGTTTTTTTTTTCCACACCACAGGTTTATGAATTTAATAAGTTTTTGCCATTCAGTCCCTATTTGCAGCACCCAATAATCCTTTAAAATACCAGACAAATCTGGCAGTGACCAACAGTATTTCCGACCTCCAGAATTTAACAGTTCAGGTTGTCTAGCATTTTGTTTAGCAGTGGCACTTGCACTGGTATCTCTCCAAAGCTGGCAGATTTAAATGTACCAGTGAAAAAGAGCTTTTTCTCCTTCAAGGGGAAGGAAAAAATATTACCCCTCAAAACCTGGCAGATCTGGCTATAAGGTCTTTCCTCCCATCCCATCTCTCCAGGCTTGTTTTTTACAGCAGAGCAAGAGAGAACAAAATCGAATCCGAATTACAAGAAATGTGACAATGATGGCTATAAAAGAAGTGAACAAGAGGAACTGAGATTCTCCTTTATCTCCAACATCCAATATATGTGGTTCACAGAAAAACAGCAAAAATAACAGTTCCACAACAGCTAGGATTACAAAATTCTGTTCATCCAAGGGTGGTGGAAGGCAGGGTAAATGGCACGGTTGGTGGAGGAGGAATGTATTCCCATCAGTTCCAGTAGGGGGGCTGAAGAGATGCTGAAAAAGAGCTGCAGAAAAACCTGTGATTCTTTCAGATTCACCAATGTTAGAAATCAACGTGCCAGTGTCAGGAAGATTCTGCCTTTGGTGCACCATACAAAAGTCCCAATTTCCTCAGAAAGAAGGGAATACGCAGAGGACCCTTGCATGGTGGGTCCTGCTTTTCATAGTAGGGAAGGTGGACAAGGAAAAGAGCTGCCAAAGGGTCCCCCTATTCCCGTCCATCCCTTCTTGATGGCCAACACAGTGAACTGCCACAGCCTTGCTTGGTAGGAGACTGATGCTGTGAAGGGAGCTTCTCCGCAGAGGTTGAGCTACTAAGGGCAGACTGCAGTAAACCATTTTCTGGAAGGTTCTGTTGCTTAAGGAAACCGCCATGGAAAAGAGGTTACAGATGGAAAGGCAGGTTTTGCCAGGGGTATTTACTTCACTGGGCTTCAGTAGTTGCTCACATGGTAAAGAATCCGCCAGTAATGCAGGAGACCTGGGTTCAATCCCTGGGTCGGGAAGACCATCCAAAGAAGGGAATGGTTACCTTTTTAAGTGGAATTCCATGGACAGAGGAGCCTGGTGGGGTATAGTCCATGTGGTGCAAAAGAGTCAGACATGACTGATTGACCAACACTTTCACCTTTTGCTTCATTGGTGTTCATAAAAAACAAAGGGAAGAGAACAGAGAAAAGGCAGGAAGTAATAATGTAGGAGGTGGGGTGCCTGCTGGGAAGTCCACCATAGTGAATAGGAAAAAAGATTGGAGATTAACCAGTTGACCAAAAAGATGGATGAGAAAGAGACCCACAAATATTTCCTATGTGCAGAAAAGAGCCTGCAATTGACATGTTGAAGACTATGTCAGTAGGAAATGGGTGAGACTTCCTCCCTGATACCATAATTGCCACATCAGCTATATTCTAAAATCATATCACATTCACAACTTTGCTAAGCACAAAGAGGAGGGGCACTGAAAATTGATGGGAATAAATACTTCAGCCAGAATCAAACATCTTTATGTAGAAATGGATAACCAGTCATTTGGGCCATTACTGACTGAAACACAGGAATACACACTTCATAAAACCAGGAAGAGAATGAAGCAGAATAGTCCGCCACGTCATGTACAGCACTGAGAAATTCTATTAGGAGTGGATGGCTCAATCTTACTTCCTCTTGTATACCTGGATTCTACATATCCTCTCAAACACTCTACTAGCCTTCTTAGATGCTGTTACTCTCTCTTTCACTGAATTTGAGCATCTAGCAATGAGATGATACAACTTCCAGAAATGGGGTTCTTGATTATCCTAGAAAGGTACTGCAGAAAGGTTTTGACACTGTCAGCCATCTCTTCAAAACTCAAACCACCAATTACACAGAGGAGAGAGAAGCATCCCCAAATCTGTCACCATGAAGACTGGGCAGATTTGCTGCTGAGGCTCTAACTCCCTGCCCACTGCCAGCCAGACAGTCTCCTTGGAACACCTTGCCCTTGCCTCTGTCTTCCACAACACGTGTTCTCAAGGCAGGGCCACAACACCCGGGACACCCAGGTCCTGTGGAGCTGGGGTAGTGTGTCCATTGGGAAGTCCAGGTGCTCTTAATGAAATCATTTTCACTAGAGAGAATTTCTGGCAGGTAAACAATGTTTATTCAGACTTGAGTATTTTACAGATTGTCTTAAAATGTAAAGCAATGGATCTGCTTTTTCAAGGAAAGCAAATACTTTTGTTGTGAATGGTAATACTCAAGTTTTCAACCAAATATTAGAATTTTGGAAAAGGTATCTCTGAAATCTTTACAGCTTTCCAGTAAAGTTTTTGCTAATAAGCCTAATAGTAACGTTGAAAAGTGAAAGTTGCTCAGTCGTGTCTGACTCTTTGTGACCCCATGGACTATACAGTCCATGGAATTCTCCAGGCCAGAATACTAGAGTGGTAGTTGTTCCCTTCTCCAGGGGATCTTCCCAACTCAGGTTTCCTGCATGGTAGGCAGATTCTTTACCAGCCAAGCCACCAGGGAAGCTGATACTAACATTACTTGATTTCATTTAAAAATGTATGTCAGCATTTGGCATATCTACATAACTCAGTGAACCAATATTTTTTTAATGACCGTAATGTAACATCACAAATGGACAGGGATGCAGTCAAAGGGCAAGATTAATCAATGTATTGTAACATAAGGAAGTGTAAAAAGTTAATTGATATGGTTCACATTCCATATGCATCTAGTTTTAGAGAAACTGTTACCTACCTGTTCCTGTCAGGTTCCAACAAGGGTCTTTCTGGCCCAGTGTCCTTTGAGCCAATGAAGCGTTCCCGTTTCAGCTCTAAAGCCATGGAAAGGTTTAGTTTCTGATCAAGGAAAGAAGAGATGTGACTTAGCTAGTTCTACAGCAAGGGTCCCAAGCCTCCAGGATCTAATGCCTGATGACCTGAGGTGGAGCTGATGTAATATTAATAAAAATAAAGTGCACAATAAATGTAATGCACTTGAATTATCCCCAAACCATCTCTTGCTCCCTGGCCGTGGAAAAATAGCCTTCCACAAAAGCAGTCCCTGGGGCTAAAAAGGTTGGGGATGGACTGCAGCTGTACAACCCACTTCCAATAGGTCATGGGCAGGGCTTCTGTATGGGGTTCTTTAAAATGCAGAGAGCAGAGCACTGTGGATTGGGCACGGCTACGCTACTCCAGCTTGTGATTTCAGAGCAGGCACAGCCTCTCAGCAAGTGGCGCCCACCATCTTGAATTTCAGTTTTTCCAGGCGTTTCTGTGAGCTGATGCAGCCTTTCATTCCAGGATCTTTGGTTTGAGGCTGAGGACAAATCCTCTGTACATGGCACTCTTTGAGCAAGTGAAACTGGACTGAGCACAAAGGAGAAAGAAAAAAGGGTTAGACTTTATATTATCACACAAATTCTATTTTTATTTCCTGGGAGTTTTTAATAGGCTTTGCCCCATGACAAAACTACTACTGTCAAATTCTTTATGGTTTCAAACATGTATATCCACTTATTTCTGTGTGTGGCTGGCTTTTCCTCATGTACTTCAAATGAAGTAATGTATCACAGTTGACTGAATGTAGAAATATGAGAATCCAGTTATCTTGTAGTAGGCAAGTCTATAAGACATCAAAACTGTAAAACAATGTCTCTATTCTCTAGTTTGGTTTTAGAATATTTGATGTTTATTTAACTGTTTTTGTGATAACACGGGTTTATTTTTATTTTATATAAAATAATATTTTTAAATTACTCATTTTCATTTTTAACAGGAAAATATAAATACATATAACACCTATAAGAGAAAAACAATTCTCTGGGGTTTTAATTATTTTTAAGACTATTATTAAAAACCCTGAAGAAGGAAATGGCAACCTACTCCATTATCCTTCCCTGGAAAATCCCATGGACAGAGGAGCCTGGTGGGCTAAAAGCTATAGTGTTACACAGAATCAGACATGACTGAAGTAACT
>SJYQ01034881.1:67199-85397 GCA_006410935.1 Redunca redunca
AAAACCAGCTGGGATTACATGTAGTTTTCATCAATTTAAAGTAAATGAAAATCATTGTGTAAAAGATGTGAAAGAGAGTTTTAATTGAGTTTTCTGTGTAATAAAACTTAAAAGGCAAAATGTCAGCTTGTCCGTTTTCCTAAGCTCACTATTATTGTTCTACTTGATTATTTTTTTAAATGAACTCCCCAGGATTGTCAAAATTCTTTCCATATTTATTTCCAAAGTGCATACACACAACTTTCTTTTTTAAAAAAATTGTTTTTAATTAAAGTATATCCCTATCAAGCTACCAGCGGTATTTTTCACAGAACTAGAACAAATAATTTCAAGATTTGTATGGAAATACAAAAAACCTTGAATAGCCAAAGCAATCTTGAGAAAGAAGAATGGAACTGGAGGAATCAACTTGCCTGACTTCAGGCTCTACTACAAAGCCACAGTCATCAAGACAGTATGATACTGGCACAAAGACAGAAATACAGATCAATGGAACAAAATAGAAAGCCCAGAGATAAATCCACGCACCTATGGACACCTTATCTTCCACAAAGGAGGCAAGAATATAAATGGATTAAAGACAATCTCTTTAACAAGTGGTGCTGGGAAAACTGGTCAACCACTTGTAAAAGAATGAAACTAGATCACTTTCTAACACCATTCACAAAAATAAACTCAAAATGGATTAAAGATCTAAATGTAAGACCAGAAACTATAAAACTCCTAGAGGAGAACATAGGCAAAACACTCTCCAACATAAATCATAGCAGGATCCTCTATGACCCGCCTCGAAGAATACTGGAAATAAAAGCAAAAACAAACAAATGGGATCTAATTAAACTTAAAAGCTTCTGCACAACAAAGGAAACTGTAAGCAAGGTGAAAAGACAGCCTTCTGAATGCGAGAAAATAATAGCAAATGAAGCAACTGACAAACAACTAATCTCAAAAATATACAAGCAACTTATGCAGCTCAATTCCAGAAAAATAAATGACCCAATCAAAAAATGGGCCAAAGACCTAAATAGACATTNAAACTCAGACAGAAACTAATGATTGCATTAAACAGGATATGTATCAAAGAGCACAGTTACACAACCATCTTAAGAAAGAGAGATACCATTTCAGTAAAAAATCAGGACATGTTTCATAGAATGTTGAAACCAAGCGGGACCATGTAGGGGCTTCCCAGGGACAGATCCTTCTCCACCCCTCTCCCTTGCCTCTTGTTAGTAAAAAAATCTTTGGCCTTCTAGACCTTTCCAAATTGCTGAAGAACAAATTAAGTGAAAAAAAAAAAAAAGAACAGAAATGAAAGAAAATAGTCAAGCAAGGCAAATAATAATAATTTAGTCATAAAACACAGTCAGTTCAGTTCAGTTCAGTTCAGTCACTCAGTCGTGTCCGACTCTTTGCGACCCCATGAATCACAGCACGCCAAGCCTCTCTGTCCATCACCAACTCCTGGAGTTCACTCAGACTCACGTCCATCGAGTCAGTGATGCCATCCAGCCATCTCATACTCTGTCGTCCCCTTCTCCTCCTGCCCTCAATCCCTCTCAGCATCAGAGTCTTTTCCAATCAATCAACTCTTCGCATGAGGTGGCCAAAGTACTGGAGTTTCAGCTTCCGCATCATTCCTTCCAAAGAAATCCCAGGGCTGATCTCCTTCAGAATGGACTGGTTGAATCTCCTTGCCGCCCAAAAGACTCTTAAGAGTCTTCTTCAACACCGCTGTTCAAAAGCATCAATCTTCGGCGCTCAGCCTTCTTCACAGTGCAACTCTCGCATCCATACATGACCACTGGATAAACCATAGCCTTGACTATATGGACCTTAGTTGGCAAACTAATGTCTCTGTTTTTGAATATGCTATCTAGGTTGGTCATAATTTTTCTTCCAAGGAGTAAGCATCGTTTAATTTCATGACTGCAATCATCATCTGCAGTGATTTTGGAGCCCCCCCCCCAAAAAAAAAAATAAAGTCTGACACTGTTTATACTGTTTCCCCATCTATTTCACATGAAGTGATGGGACCAGATGCCATGATCCTCGTTTTCTGAATGTTGAGCTTTAAGCCAACTTTTTCACTCTCCACTTTCACTTTCATCAAGAGGCTTTTGAGTTCCTCTTCACTTTCTGCCATAAGGGTGGTGTCATCTGCATATCTGAGGTTATTGATTTTTCTCCCAGCAATCTTTATTCCAGCTTGTGTTTTTTCCAGTCCAGTTTTTCTCATGAGGTACTTTGTATATAAGTTAAAAAAGCAGGGTGACAATATACATCCTTCACATACTCCTTTTCCTATTTGAAACCAGTCTGTTGTTCCATGTCCAGTTCTAACTGTTGCTTCCTGAACTGCATACAGATTTCTCAAGAGGCAGGTCAGGTGATCTGGTATTCCCATCTCTTTCAGAATTTTTCACAGTTTATTGTGATTCACACAGTCAAAGGCTTTGGCAAAGTCAATAAAGCAGAAATAGATGTTTTTCTGGAACTCTTTTGCTTTTTCGACGATCCAGTGGATGTTGGCAATTAGATCTTTGGTTCCTCTGCCTTTTTTAAAACCAGCTTGAACATCAGGAATTTCACGGTTCACGTATTGCTGAAACCTGGCTTGGAGAATTTTGAGCATTACTTTACTAGCATGTGAGATGAGCGCAATTGTGTGGTAGTTTGAGCATTCTTTGGCATTGCCTTTCTTTGGCAGTGGAATGGAAACTGACCTTTTCCAGTCCTGTGGCCACTGCCCAGTTTTCCAAATGTGTTGGCATATTGAGTGCAGCACTTTCACAGCATCATCTTTCAGGATTTGAAATAGCTCAACTGGAATTCCATCAGCTCCACTGACTTTGTTCATAGTGATACTTTCTAAAGCCCACTTGACCTCACATTACAGGATGTCTGGCTCTAGATGAGTGATCACATCATTGTGATTATCTGGTTCGTGAAGATCTTTTTTGTACAGTTTTCTGTGTATTCTTGTCACCTCTTTTTAATATCTTCTGCTTCTCTTAGGTCCATACCATTTCTGTCCTTTATCGAGCCCATCTTTGCATGAAATGTTCCCTTGGTATCTCTATTTTTCTTGAAGAGATCTCTAGTCTTTCCCATTCTGTTCTTTTCCTCTGCTTCTTTGCATTGATCTCTGAGGTAGGCTTTCTTATCTTTCCTCGCTATTCTGTGGAACTCTGCATTCAGATGCTTACATCTTTCCTTTTCTCCTTTGTTTTTCACCTCTCTTCTTTTCACAGCTATTTGTAAGGCCTCCCTAGACAGCCATTTTGCTTTTTTTGCATTTATTTTCCATGGGGATGGTTTTGATCTCTGTCTCCTGTACAATGTTATGAACCTCATTCCATAGTTCATCAGGCACTCCATCTATCAGATCTAGGCCCTTACAAAATCTATTTCCCACTTCCACTGTATAATCATAAGGGATTTGATTTAGGTCATACCACAATGGTCTAGCAGTTTTCCCTACTTTCTTCAAGTTTGAATTTGGTAATAAGGAGTTATTGCCCTGAGCCACAGCCCTCCTTGAGGGCTATAGATAATTTCCTGAGCCATACCCTTGAGTTTTGCAGGGACTAAAGCCCTTGCCAGGTAGAATAAGTTAACTGCATGCTGACCACCAGCAGGTAGGCCCCAGATCAGCAGAAGGTTGATGACTGAGATTCCCAAAACATCACTTTGTTACTTCACCATTAACCAATCAAACGAGAGTCCTTTGCACAGCAAGGAGATCAAACCAGTAAATCCTAAAGAATATTGATCCAGAATATTCACTGGACGGACTGATGCTGAAGCTCCAATACTTTGGCCACCAGATATGAAGAAACAATTCAATGGAAAAGACTCTGATGCTGGGAAAGATTGAAGGCAAGAGGAAAAAGGGGCTGCAGAAGATGAGATGGTTAGATAGCATCAGTAACTCAATGGATATGAGTTTGAGCAAACTCCGGGAGATGGTGAAGAATAGGGAAGTTGCAGTCCATGGTGTGGCAGAGTTGGACATGACTTAGTGACTGAGCACCCAACAGTAACCAATCAGAGGATTCTACACAAGCTGATCATGCACTCTCTCTCACACTGTCTTTAAAAATTCTTCCCTGAAAGCCATCAGGCAGTTCTGAGCATGCACTTCTTCTTGCTTGGGCTTACGATAAAACTGTACTTGCCTTTGCTACAACCTCGTGTCAGTAGACTGCCTTTGCTGTGTGTCAGGCAAATTGACCCACATTTGGTTCCGTAACAATATAACTTCAGCCTTAAATGACAGTGATGCAATATTTAAAATTACAAGATTATTCTGAATATCTGAAAGGATCTTATTAACAGATTTCTTATCAGCAAAATTAGAATTCCAAGGGTTGAGATAAGTTTTAGAATTACAGAAACTAGCTATTGAGGAAATGTCAGAAGAAATAGTCTGAAAGAAAGCATAGTGATAGAGAATCTTTCCTCGAGGAAATTTATTANATGAGGGCTTATAAGCTTATAATCGTGTCAGGATAATAGTTGTAACATTTTTGTTTTGTTTTAAAGTTTATATCAGCTTATTAAATTTACTTTTGATGTGTTTTTAATTTATTTTAATAGAAAGGTAAGATAGCAAAATAGGAACCCATTCTCTGAATCTATATTTCCTGAGTTTATAATTCAATATGTGGATAAATCATAATCTCTGTTGTTTGTGGAAATAATAATAAATGTCTACCTGATAAAATGTTTTGGGATATTCAATGAATTGATACACGAAAAGATCTTAGGGTAAAACTGTTCCTATTATAAGTACCACATAAATGTTTACTTTAAGTATCATTATCAGTATTTAGTAGTCCGAGTGTGCAATATAAGCTAATATATAAGTATCAGTGCCAAATTGACAAAGTCCAAAATGGAAGAAGCTGATGATCTCCAGGTAAATTAATTAAAAAATCATCCCTGCAACTGCTGTAGAAAGAGCACCTCCAAATACAAAAATGATAAAGCTATTGTGTGGCAATTATTTTATTCATTTCTTTAAGTAGAACATTTTGGTTACAGGAGTGAAATATTTCTCATTATCATATGAGGATAGATTTTAGAAAGCTTGCAATCAAGACAGTAGCCCCCAAATCAATAAAAATAGGTTTATTTTGTTGCTAACTTAAGCCTATTAGTCCTGAGATTTTTGTGAAAATTATTTCCACTAAACATAATAGTAAAACATTTGTGTGCTTATTGAAGTACAAAACTTCTTTTCAGTGCTTTGCATTAATGTTCAAATTGAATGTCACAACAACCTTAGGGGGTATATATCCTTAGCATTCCTAATTTAAAAATGAGGGAAAAGCACATTAAAATTAAAAATAAAAAATAAAATAAAAGCTTTCCCGTAATCACACAGCTAGAAATTACAAAGCTTGTTCCAGTAATGGCAGAGTCGCTTATATCAAATTAACCCTCCTGCAGGAAACATTACCAACTGGTGGGCAAATATAAAATATCATAGTTAAAGGTACTGAAGTGTGAACAGAGGCTTACAGATATGTGAAGGAATTTAACTCCTGAATGGAAGGGCTTAATTTGGGTGATCTCTTCATTCATACAGCTTTCTCTTAAGGTCGTTTCTTAGGCTTATTGAGCAGAACACAATAGAAAGTTACATTCTTATTGGCCTGAGGAATAAGTGACATTAAGAGAGACTGGAAAGTGAAAGGAATGTTGGGATATGAGAGAGCCATAAATTTATAAGCCAAAAATATGCACATAAATTCTCACAGATTTTCTATTGACATCAGAACTGAAGTTAAGATTCCAAAGAAGAGAGGGGGAAAACCTCACTTGGAAAGCTAAAATACCTGAGCAGAGGTCTCAGCTGCTTCTCGATGCAGTTTGGAGTTGACCTGATAACATAGAGAAATGTGCCAAATACCTTGAGCTTTCCTTTATTGTTCCAGGAGGGCTGCACTGCATTATGACTGAGGCATTAGCCTTAGCACTAAATACTACTTTTTGAAATTTTATTTTTAATTACAGTTGATATACACTGTTGTGTTTCAGGTGTACAGCAAAGTGATTCAGTTATTCTTGCATGCATAACTATTTTTTATAATTATTTTCCATTTAGGTTATAGAAAAATATTGAATAGAGTTTCTTGCTCTATATAGTAGGACCTTGTTCATTATTTTATATATAGAAGTGTGTATTTGTTAATTGAAATGTTCATATTTTTCTGTTCCACCCCACCATTCCTCCTTGGTAACCATAAGTTTGTTTTTGAAGTCTATGAGTCTGTTGTGTTGTGTAAATAAGTTCATTTGTATCATTGTTTTAGATTTCACATATAAGTGATATCACATGATATTTGTCTTGCTCTGAATTGCTTCATTTACGATGATAATTTCTAGGTCCATTCATGTTGCTGCAAATGGCATTAATTCTTTTTATGGCTAAGTAATATTCCACTGTATATATGTATCACATCTTCTTTATCCATTACTCTGTTGGTAGACATTTAGGTTGCTTCCTTGTCTTGGCTATTATAAATAGTGCTACTATAAATATTGGGATACATATATCTTCTTGAATTATGGTTTCTCCAGATATAAGCCCATGAGTGGGATTGCTAGAAAACTAAAATATAAAGTTTCCTATGCACAGAATTGATATAGATTCACCATACAAAGTATGAAATCGAATATCTACTAAGTCAAGGAAATCTCCTGGATATTTCAGATCCCATTAACCATAAAACTCAATTTTCAGAGAAGAGTTACAGAATCAAAATATCATATCATGATATATCACCCAGTTTAATATTAAAATTTAATAGGGTGAGAATATAGAGAAAGCAATCCAGAATCAAAACATCAGCATGTGAAGACAGAAACACAAATAGGATAGGTGTAGAAATAACTGTAAAATAAGCTTAAGATCATGATCTGAGCCACAGTCAGTGCCTGGTTTTGTTTTTCTTGACTATATAGAGCTTCTGCATCTTTGGCTGCAAAGAATATAATCAATCTGATTTCGGTGTTGACCATCTGGTGATGTCCACACGTAGAGTCTTCTCTTGTGTTTTGCATTTCTGTCCTCCTGCTTCACGAACCAGATAATCATGATGATGTGATCACTAATCTAGAGCCAGACATCTTGGAAGTGAAGTCAAGTGGGCCTTAGAAAGCATCACTGTGAGCAAAGCTAGTGGAGGTGATGGAATTCCAGTTGAGCTCTTTCAAATCCTGAAAGATGATGCTGTGAAAGTGCTGCACTCAATATGCCAACAAATTTGGAAAACTCAGCAGTGGCCACAGGACTGGAAAAGGTCAGTTTTCATTCCAAACTCAAAGAAAGGAAATGCAAAAGAATGCTCAGACTACCGCACAATTGCACTCATCTCATATGCTAGTAAAGTAATGCTCAAAATTTTCCAAGCCAGGCTTCAGCAATACGTGAACCGTGAACTCCCTGATGTTCAAGCTGGTTTTAGAAAAGGCAGAGGAACCAGAGATCAAANTATATTGTCACCCTGCTTATTTAAATTATATGCTGAGTACATCATGAGAAATGCTGGACTGGAAGAAACACAAGCTGGAATAAAGATTGCTGGGAGAAATATCAATAACCTCAGATATGCAGATGACACCACCCATATGGCAGAAAGTGAAGAGGAACTATAAAACCTCTTGATGAAAGTGAAAGAGGAGAGCAAAAAAGTTGTCTTAAAGCTCAACATTCAGAAAACGAGGATCATGGCATCTGGTCCCATCACTTCATGTGAAATAGATGGGGAAACAGTGGAAATAGTGTCAGACTTTATTTATTTATTTATTTATTTGGCTACAAAATCACTGCAGATGGTGATTGCAACCATGATATTAAAAGACGTTTACTCCTTGCAAGAAAAGTTACGACCAATCTAGATAGTATATTCAAAAACAGAGACATTACTCTGCTGACTAAGGTCCGTCTAGTCAAGGCTATGGTTTTTCCAGTAGTCATGTATGGATGTGAGAGTTGGACTGTGAAGAAGGCTGAGCGCCGAAGAATTGATGCTTTTGAACTGTGGTGTTGAAGAAGACTCTTGAGAGTCCTTTGGAGTGCAAGGAGATCCAACCAGTCAATTCTGAAGGAAATCAGCCCTGGGATTACTTTGGAAGGAATGATGCTAAAGCTGAAATCCAGTGCTTTGGCCACCTCATGCGAAGAGTTGACTCATTGGAAAAGACTCTGATGCTGGGAGGGATTGAGGGCAGGAGGAGAAGGGGACGACTGAGGATGAGATGGCTGGATGGCATCCTGGACTTGATGGACGTGAGTCTGCGTGAACTCTGGGAGATGGTGATGAACAGAGAGGCCTGGCGTGCTGCGATTCATGGGGTCACAAAGAGTCGGACAAGACTGAGCGACTGAACTGAACTGCCAAAAAAAAAAAAAAGAAATGCAAAAAGGCAAAATGGTGTTTGAGGAGGCCTTATAAATAGCTGTGAAAAGAAGAGAAGTGAAAGGCAAAGGAGAAAAGGAAAGATATGTCCATTTGAATGCAGAGTATTAAAGAATAGCAAGGAGAGATAAGAAAGCCTTCCTCAGTGATCAATATAAAGAAATAGAGGGAAACAATAGAATGGAAAAGACTATAGATCTCTTCAAGAAAATTAGAGATACTAAGGAAACTTTTAATATAAAGATGGGCACAATAAAGGGCAGATATGGTATGGACCTAACAGAAGCAGAAGATATAATTAAGCAGAGGTGGCAAGAATACATAGAAGAACTATACAAAAAAGACCTTCATGACCCAGATAATCACGATGATATGACATTCAACTAGAGCCAGGCATCCTGGAATGTGAGGTCAAGTGGGCCTTAGGAAGTGTCACTATGAACAAAGCTAGTGGAGGTGATGGAATCCCAGTTGAGCTATTTCAAATCCTGAGATATGATGCTGTGAAAGTGCTGCACTAAACATGCCAGAAAATCTGGAAAACTCAGCAGTGTTCACAAGACTGGAAAAGGTCAGTTTTCTTTCCAATCCCAAGGAAGACAATGCTAAAAATGTCCAAGCTACTGCACAATTGCACTCATCTTACACGTTAGCAAAGTACTGTTCAAAAGCTTCCAAACCAAGCTTCAAAAGTATGTGAATCATGAACTTCCAGATGAACATCAAGCTAGATTTAGAACAGGCAGAGGAGCCAGAGACCTAGCTGCTAACATCCACTGGCTCATAGAAAAACCAAGAAAGTTACAGAAAAACATCTGCTTTATTGACTATGCCAAAGCCATTGATTGTGTGGATTACAATAAACTGTAAAAAAAATACTTAAAGAGATAGGAATGCCAGACCACCTGACTTGCCTGCTTAGAAATTTGTATACAGGTCAAGAAACAGCAGTTAGAACTGTACATGGAACAGCTGACTGGTTCCAAATAGGAAAACGAATACTTCAAAGCTGTATAATGTCACCCTGTTTATTTACCTTATACATCATGTGAAATATAGAATATTTATATTAAATATTAATCATTCTAAAATATAGAATAATATATAATCATGTTAATATAGAAACTAGGAAAGACTGAGCATCATGTATTCAAGAAGCACTAAATAGATACTGAATACATTGACCCAGGTTAAGAGTAATGTTTATTAATTGCATATCAGAGTTGTTTTCAGTTTTTGTTGCTTTGATTTGGGGAAGAAATGAAAAATTGGTGAGATCAAAATGATAGTAAGATTGTTATATGAAAAGAAGTTGAAAGTCTGCCTGTGTGTACTTTGGAGAAAAGAAGAATGAGAAGAAACATAAGGTAGGTCTATGTATGTTTGAAGGATCATTGTAAAAATGTGGTAACAGAGAATGCTTGTTTCCCCTGTGTAAGGTTAGGACAAATAAGTTGAAACTAAAGACAAACTTGCATTTACCATAGATCTTTTCGATGAATAGGGCTACTCATTGGTGGAAAAAGCTGTCCTGGAGTATAACAATTTCCTTCTTCTAGAAGAATAGCCATTTATCAGCTGGAATTCTAGCTTAAACTCTAATATTATGTTCCTGCTGCTGCTGCTGCTAAGTCACTTCAGTTGTGTCTGACTCTGCATGAATGGTTAAATATAAACACAGCATTCCTGCTTAAGTAAAGCAAATGATTTTAAGAAAGTGATCAGATTTGAAAGTCACTTGACTATCTACCCATTCTATGAATCTCCAGAGACATAGAGAAACAAAGGTGATAATTAAGGATAGACTTGAGATGTCAGTTTGCTGGGCCACTATAATTGGAATTCAGATGCCAGACTTGTATATCAAAAAATAGAAATAATAATGAAATAAAAACAAAAGAAATGGTGTTAGAAAGATTAATTTTTCTCATTTTTAATTTTAAAACATATTTTTAAACATCCCAGTGTTTAAAAAATATGTAAATTAATCATTAATCACAACAGACTGCTATTATTTATTATACTTTGAATGAATTTCATGGTACAGCAATTATTTGTCATAAACTAATTGTTGGATGTTACCAGGCAGGAGTTAGGTCATGGCTATAGACAAAGTGAAATGAGAACCATAAACTTAGCATGCTAAGACTGCTTTCTACTGAAAGAAAGATGGCATCTGAATATCAACTGTGACATGTGGTATTCCAGGGAATGGATTTATTAGTGAAGAGTTGGAAAGAAAATTTACCATTCATATTTTATTTCTCTAATCTTATGAAACAAAAACATAATTGATGTGAAACTGATTCACTGGCTTGATATTTGTCATAGCTATGCTAACACAACATTCTACCAGGAAAATTCTTTCACTGCAGCCAAGGAAATGTCTGTGCATTATTAGTGGAGGAGTAGAACATGATTATACTAACCTTCATTTGTATAATACTCTTAAAATATGAATAGTTAAAATAAAATTGCATGTATTCCAAGAGACTTGACCATCAAAAAATGCTACTTCAGACAGTACTAGAGAGTTTGATTACATAATTTTACAACTTCTAAATTATTGTTATTTTAAATATAGTTCATGTTAATTATGTTCAGAGGAAAGCATTGGGATATTCTCTGCTTGTATGGATGTGAGAGTTGGACTGTGAAGAAGGCTGAGCGCCAAAGAATTGATGCTTTTGAACTGTGATGTTGGAGAAGACTCTTGAGAGTCCCTTGGACTGCAAGGAGATCCAACCAGTCCATTCTGAAAGAAATCAGCCCTGGGATTTCTTTGGAAGGAGTGATGCTAAAGCTGAAACTCCAGTACTTTGGCCACCTCATGCGAAGAGTTGACTCACTGGAAAAGACTCTGATGCTGGGAGGGATTGGGGGCAGGAGGAGAAGGGGATGACCAAGGATGAGATGGCTGGATGGCATCACTGACTCGATGAACATGAGTCTGAGTGAACTCCGGGAGTTGGTGATGAACAGGGAGGCCTGGCATGCTGTGATTCATGGGGTTGCAAAGAGTTGGACATGACTGAGCAACTGAACTGAACTGAACTGAAGCTTATATTTGTATTACCAAAAATAAGAATCACTTTAAATTACAATCATGTTTGACAGCTCATAAACATTCAACAAGAACAGAAAAATGTCTCATAAAGCCTTGGTTGTATTACAAAGTTAAATGTACCCTGAATTTTATTTAACAGCTTTAGACAAACAAATATTTTTTTTAAGTCAATAAAGATGTGACCTCTGTAATAGTTAAATTGAGCTTTATTGTGTTCTTGTGAACAATTTCTTACCAAAAGAAACACTACATTCCTCATGCCATCTCAAATATTGGGGCATGGCCATCCCATGGCATAAGGTGAATACTCACACACACACACATTGATATAAATAATATTTCTTTATTAGATAAAATGCATTTATAAAATAAAATATAAATTCAATAATTAAAGAAACAAGGACAGCAAATATAAAGGAAGCCAGTTCAGTTCAGTCACTCAGTTGTGTCCGACTCTTTGTGACCCCATGAATTGCAGCTCGCCAGGCCTCCCTGTCCATCACCAACTCCCAGAGTTCACTCAGACTCATGTTTATTGAGTGAGTCCGTGATGCCATCCAGCCATCTCATCCTCAGTCGTCCCCTTCTCCTCCTGCCCCCAATCCCCCCCATCATCAGAGTCTTTTCCAATGAATCAACTCTTCGCATGAGGTGGCCTAAGTACTAGAGTAGCTTTAATATCATTCCCTCCAAAGAAATCCCAGAGCTGATCTCCTTCAGAATGGACTAGCTGGATCTCCTTGAAGTCCAAGGAAGCCAAGAAATGGGCAAAAATTTAACTGAAAACTTAATAAACTTGAAAATGCCAACATATATTGTCAAAGCCAGTTGCTTCATATAGAGGTCGAAAGTGTTCTGTGAGATAACTATGTGACAACTCCCAAGTAGAGGGTCAGAGCAAATAGTATGAAATCCTAATGAATGGATTGTTTGAACTATAGAAGAATCAGAAAATAGAGGTCAATCTAACATATGGTCTTTCAACAAATTGTGGTTGTTGTTCAGTTGCTGAGTCGTTGTCTGACTCTGCAACCCCATGTACTGAAAGGCTAGGCTTCCCTGTCTTTCACCATTTCCCATACTCATTTCCATTGAGTTGAATATGTCATCCAACCATCTTGTCCTCTGTTATCCACTTCTCCTCCTACCTTTAATCTTTCCCAACTTCAGGGTCTTTTCTAATGAGTTGGTTCTTGCCATCAGATGGCCAAAGTATTGGAGCTTCAGCATTAGTCCTACCAATGAATATTTAGGGTTGACTTTTGTTAGGTTTGACTGGTTTGATCTCTTTTCAGTCCAAGGGACATTCGAGAGTCTTCTCCAACACCACAGTTCAAAAGCATCAGTTGTTTGGCACTCAGCCTTCTTTATGGTCCAGCTCTCACATCCATCCATGGCTACTGGAAAATTCATAGCTTTGAGGATACAGACCTTCGTCATCAAGGTAACACCTCTGTTTTTTTAATATGCTGTCTAGGTTGGTCACAGCTTTTCTTCCAAGGAAGAAGTATCTTAATTTCATGGCTGCTGTCACCATCTGCAGTGATTTTGGAATCCAAAAAAATAAAGTCTCTCACTTTGTGCATTGTTTCCCCACCCATTTGCTATGAACTGATAGGACTGGATTCCAGGATCTTAGTGCTTTGGATGTCGAGTTTTAAGCCAGCTTTTACACTCTCCTCTTTCACCATCATCAAGAAGCTCTTTAGTTCCTATTCACTTTCTCCCATAAGTCACCTGCATATCTGAGTTTGTTGATATTTCTCACAGCAATCTTGATTCCAGCTTGTGCTTCATCCAGCTCAGCATTTTGTAGGATGACAATATATAGCCTTGACATCCTCCTTTCCCAGTTTGGAACCAGTCTGTTGTTCCATGTCCAGTTCTAACTGTTGCTTGTTGACCTGCATATAGGTTTCACAGAGGCAGGTAAGGTAATATGGTGTTCCCATCTCTTTTATAATTTCCCACAGTTTACTGTGATCCACACAGTCAAAAGCTTTGGCATAGTCTATAAAGCAGAAATAGATGTTTTTCTGGAGCTCTCTTGCTTTTTCTATGATCCAACAGATGTTGGCAATTTAATCTCTGGTTCCTCTGCCTTTTCTAAATCCAGTTTGTACATCTGAAAGTTCTCTGTTCATGTACCATTAAAGCCTCATTTGAAGGATTTTTGAGCATTATCTTGCTAGCATGTGATATGAGTGCAATTGTGCAGTAGTTTGAACGTTCTTTGCCATTGTCCTTGGGATTGAAATGAAAACTGAACTTTTCCAGTCCTGTGACCACTGTTGAGTTTTCCAAATTTGCTGGCATATTGAGTGCAGCATCATCTTTTAGGATTTGAAATAGTTCAGTTGGAATTCACCAAGTTAAATGCTTTCTGAATGCCTACCTTATGTAAAGAACTATTCATAATACTTGGCATAAAACAAAGAACAGACAGACACATTCTCTGTTTTTTTTGCCTCCTACAATCTAGTTGGTAGGTCAAAGCCAAAAGAAAAATCAATAAATGAAAAAGGATTCTTACATAACAAAATTCCATCTAAATAAGTGCTGTAAAAATACAGTAAATAGGATAAGAAGATAGAATGCAATTAGGGAATCAAAGATCTCTCTAAGAAAGTGATTTCTGAGCAGAGATGCAAAGGAAGTGAATGAGCAGTCTTACAGACACATATGAGAGAAGTGTTTTGGGCAACGAAAACATTAGATACCAAATTGGGATAAATATTTGAGAAATATTAACAAATGGAAGAGGGGCAGATCACATGGAGTTCCATGATCATAATATTTGTGTAGAAGAAACCCAAGAGAAAAGTGTCTGTGTTTAAGGGGGAGAGCACGAATTAATTTACACTCATAATGATCACAAGATACAGCCTAAAAATACACAAGAAAACTTTTATTGGGAGCTTACAGTTTTAGTTCAAATGAAGTATAATGGTGCTTTGGTCTAAGATGGAAGTAATTAAAAATTGTCTAATTCTGGAATTAATTTGGAAATAGCTCTGACACTATTTGATGATGTTTTATATATGGTGTGTGGGTGAAAGGATTCCAGAGTGGCTCCAAGTTTTCTGACCTGAGGAAATTGATCTCGATAATGACTAATTTAATAAACACGAGAATAATCAAGTTTGAAGGAAGAGATAAAGAATTTGGTTTTGGACAATGTTAGGTGTGAAATGCCTTTGGGACATTACAGAGGGGATAATGAGACATTGAAATGTGTGTCAGAATATAGGGGAAATGTCATGGCTAAGGATAACTATTTTGGAGTCATCAGAATAGACATTTAAGGTCATGTACCTACATGTGATCTTGTATCAGTTCAGTTCAGTTGCTCAGTCATGTCCAGCTCTTTGCGACCCCATGAATCGCAGCACGCCAGGCCTTCCTGTCCTTCACCAACTATGGAGTTCACTCAAACTCATGCCCATCGTGTTGGTGATGCCATCCAGCCATCTCATCCTCTGTTGTCCCTTTCTCCCCCCTCCCCCAATCCCTCCCAGCATCAGGGTCTTTTCCAATGAGCCAACTCTTAGCATGAGGTGGCCAAAGTATTGGAGTTTCAGCTTCAGCATCAGTTCTTCCAATGAACACCGGACTGATATCCTTTAGGATGGACTGGTTGGATCTCGTTTCAGTGATCCTGTATAGAGTATGTTACAATAAGGAAGAGAAGCGGTCAGAGAGCATTAAGTCCTGGTGCATACCAGGTGCACCCACCATGTTGGTGGTCAGGAACATTCCAACAAAGGTGAATCAGGAAAACAGCCCATGAAATCAGAGAAAAACTAAGAGAATCACAAGGGCATTTGTCTCAGATATTTACTATGAGAACCTCTTTGAGGTCCTGGAAGTAAAATAAAAGGATTATTTGACATGCTATGTGGAGAATGGATTCGTTGGATCCAGTGAAAACAGAGAAATGAGTCAGTGGATTATTTCATTTGATTAGGTGACCTATCTTAGCAAGACAACTTGAAGCAAGAACCACAATGAAGGAAATATTGGAACTAAAATCACACTTAGTAATCTCAAAATACTTTAAAACTATATATATTACCATTGACTCATACGAGGTTTTTCCAGAAGAGAAAGTAGAAAAATCCTTACAAAAGGAAAGAATGATTGATTGTTTCAAGTGATTCTAAGATCAAGAAAACATGAAAAAGCTTTTAATTTGTCAGCAATGAAATCATCAGTAATATTCAAGTACATTGATTTAGGAAAATTATAGGTGTGGAAGCCTAAAAGAAATAGATGAGAAGGGGCTTACATTCTCCCCAAAAGATCCTATATATCCCCAAGAAGACTTGACCTATTCAAAACAGCCATTGAATCATCCAGTATACTGCTGCTGAAATTATGATAGTCACTCTGAACTGTGTCATGAGCTGAATATTCTGATATTGTCAGATCTACAGATTTATTCAATCAATATTCAAACTCAAAAGTTCTACCAAATGATAAACACTATTCTGGATGCTTCAGAAGGTCATTTGAGAAAGTAATGACTGGATAGAAATAGAATTTCATGGAAAGCTTGAAAATCACAGATTTCTTGATTCCACCAACAGAGATGTTCAACTAGGTTTCATATAGGGACATACATTGATAACTTTTAAAAATTTCTAGAGAACATATTTAAAGAGTCTTGTGAATCAATCATAAGAACAAAAAAAAGAGGGATGAGAATAATACTTAAGTGTTTTGTGTTTAGCATTGTGTTAGATGTTTTATCTGTTTATATTCTACTTTACATATGAAAAAACTCAGGAAATATTTGAGAGCTGAAGCAATATGTCTCAAAACCTGAGGGCCTTTGAAGCCCATAAGACTTAAAAATATCTGATGCTATAATCTCTATCTTTCATTTTAACCTTAGTTCACATCTAACTTTCATTATTACTGTTTGTACTAAACTTCACAGCAGTCTTCTTCTTTTTTCTTTTGGCCTGAGGCACAGATAAATCCTTTAGTCCATATGCTAGATACACATGTGGTGAAAGCTTTATGAGGAATATTATGCTAAATTAAAATAAACAAACAAAAAATACAACATTGTATTTGTACCAAGCTGCTTTGCTCTGCTGCTGGAAGATTTTTTTTTTTTTAATGTTTAAGTTGCAATATAAAAGCAGCCATTTGAAGCCAACTATTCAATTAAACTTTTTTCTTGAGAAAAATTCAACATTCATTGTCTTTTAAAGCTTTAGATGACTATGAACAAAAGATTATGAAAATTAGCCTAAAATCTGCATTTCTATTTTCTCTAATTTTCAAACCTTTAATTATAAGGCTCCTCATGTAGTACCTCATGGAATTCACAATATAATGTTTAAGATTATTTTAAAAAACTGTGTTTTTACAGTGAGCAAATATTTTTAAGTAAAGTCAAAGTGAGCTAGGAGGGAGATTGGACCATTAAATATATGCTATTAATTCCAGTACACTTGCTGGAGCAATGTAACAAATTTTAGCACTAGGCTTTTCAGCAGCCAATGCAAACAGGAGAACATTATCACTCTGTTTATTTATAGTGCACTTAAGATGAAAGCAAACCAGATGTTCTATAGAAGAATAATACGCCTGGCCTCAGACAAGAGAGAAATTTCTCCTGAGACTTCTTGTAGTGAACACTGTGTAATATAGTAAACAATCTGAACTGAATTGTTACAGTAAGTTCAACAATGCATTTCATAGGTCTCTTTCTGGTAGACTAATGGCATCAAGCCAAAGAAATTCAGTAAAAGTGATTCCTAGGGAGACTAACGCAATACAGAAAATAGCCTTCTATATCTTTTCCCTAATTAAGTTCTAAATTTACTCCTTAGAGTACAATAGTGCTGAATATCAGAATGACCATTATTAAATGCCATCTGTGCCTCAGGTAAGACGTGGAATTATAGAGGCTAGCCTTACAAAGATGCACTCTGCTAACCTATGAGAAGAACAGTAGGAGCACACTAAAAAATAACAGTATTAGTAACTGTACTTGGTTTTCAGAATCATTTTATTATTCCAAAACACAATCGAAAAATATGTCTTAACTGTTTTTGGTAGTTTTTGGCTGGTGTCTGTACCAAAAACCAGAATAAAAAAGAAAGGCATACAAATTTATTGCATGCTTTTTTGGTGATGTGGAGTCTTCATGAGGAAATTAGACCTGAGGAAGCAGTTGAATTGGAAAGTTTGTATTCTAGATTTAACGAAGAATGGAAAGTCATGGAAAAGCAAAAAAAAAAAAANAAAAGTATTCTAAGAGTGTGAACTGAGTGTTGCAGTCTGGGAGAAACAACATGGCTTATAAGTTCAGAGCCCTCTCTCTGTCTCTTTAAGAGTTTGCTCCTTTTCCCAGGAATAGGGAGAGATCTCTCATCAGGTTTTATAACCTGCTTCAGGACAAAGTCAGAAAATCCTGCCTCACCTGCTGTTTCCCAAATTCCTGTAGTCTGAATTATTCAATATACCAAGTTGCAATATTTTTGAAGTAGCCTTGAACCTCATCACATGCATTACATACACTATCTTTTGTATTATTTTGTCTTATTTATTTATTTATTTTTTGGGTAACTTTGAGTGTGACAAAATGCTAATTCAAATTACCAGTTATAGAATGCAGTTACTTTGGAAGAATAGAAAACCAAAATCTTTGACTTGCTAATATATTTCTCTAGTCTTATTTTC
>SJYQ01034887.1:0-16929 GCA_006410935.1 Redunca redunca
AGTCAGCCTCTTTGAGGTCGAATCCCCAAATCACAAATTTGTAATAGCAGGTTTTTGTTTTTTTTTTATGTTAGGAAGAATCAGTGGCAACATATCATAGTTAAGCAGGCATGCACACACCTACACAGTCTGGGTGTGGGTATAGGTGTGGGTGAGTGTCTCCGTGAGCAGGCCCACAGGTGCACAGGATCACCTTGGTAGATATTAAACAGAAATGCTTTCCTTACTCCTAAGGTTTTGTGATACTCCATCATCAACTCTCCTGAAATATTCAGACTCACTGATACCCTTTTAGTGTCGGTACATCCATAGTTTTCTGTCAAGAATAATTTTTGTGTAAAAAGAGCCCATGAAGCAATGGATCACAGCTCTGACTGATCAAAGTGTCCTCCATCCTGCCTAGGTAAGATTATGGAAGGGCAAATGGCAAAAATCATTACACAGAAGAAGGGCCTGTAATTTGAAGTGATTATACTCAAAGTCTTGTTAACACTATGTAAGAGCCTGCATTTCTGACTCATCAAACATAAAAAGTTTACAAAAAATTAACAAGCAACTAGGACTTGAGTCAGAGTCACATGGCATTTAATATTTCCTGGAGAAGGACAAAGGTTGCTATCATCAATACACAGTCGACATCTCATTGTGTACACACAAACCACTGGGAAAAGAGGCCCTAACTCACCCTTGGCAACCTCAGGAAGGCTGTCTGCTAACGCCTCAGGAGCCCACACACACTCTTGGAGGCCTATTGTTGTTCAGTCACTAAACTGCTTCCGACTCTTTGTGACCGTATGGACTGCAGCACACCAGGCTTCCCTGTCTCTCACTATCTCCTAGAGTTTGCTCAAACTCATGTCCATGAGTCAGTGATGGCATCCAACCGTCTCATCCTCTGTCACCCCCTTCTCCTCCTGCCCTCAATCTTTCCCAGCATCAGGGTCTTTTCCAATGAGTTGGCTCTTCACATTTTGGCTCTTTGGCCACATTAGATGGCTAAAGTATTAGAGCTTCAGCTTCAGCATCAGTCCTTCCAATGAATATTCAGGATTCATCTCCTTTAGGATTGTCTGGTTTGATCTCCAAGGGACTCTTAAGGGACTCTCAAGAGTCTTCTCCAGCACTGCATGCCTATGGAGGCCTATAGACCTTAGTATATCTAACCAGTCCACCTCCTTGTTTTTCAAATGAGGCTAGTGAAGCTGAGAGAGGCTAGATGACTTCTCTAACGTCTCAACTAGCCAAGCCCAGCAGCACCCCAATCTCTGGACTGCAGTAACAGTATTGATAGCAGTACTTTCGTCAATGCCATAAACAGCTTTGGGACTTAAAAAAAATTTTCCCTAGACTTTAATGCCCATCTTTAATGTCTGGCTTTTCTAAAACAGAAGAGCAGTGAGACAGTAGGTATTTAAATAAAGTGCCCAGTCACTTTGCAGGATCCTAGGATACCTTTACTAATTTAATTTCATCCTTCCTTAAATAAAACTTACCGCTTTTCAAAAGATGTTTTCCAAGTTGTTTCTATAACCTACCAACAGTCATATCTAGGATATATTTTATACCCCCATACCTTATAAGGTAATTTATACCATCATATCTTTTTAGTATACTACTTAACACAAATGTTTGACCTTTTTTTTTTTTAAAAAAAAAGGTCACTTAGGTCTCCCTTTTAACTGGTCACACTTCTCTTGTGCTTGACAATCAGAAGAAAGAATGCTATAAATGATCTGATTCTTTATTCAGCTTTCCTATTAAAGGTGACGTTTGACTCTATCAGGAAAGGTTTTAAAGTCAGCTTAATCACCACTGATGTCACAAATGAGTATTCATTACTTTCAAAAAAAAAATCTAAAAGCTTTGTTCTAATATCTGTTCCTATAGCAGTTCTAATCTTCTAAGTTTACTCACAGTATCTCAAAGTCTTACTCATAATTCTCTAATGGGGAGAGGTACAATATTCTTTTTTCCATGAATTAAAGGGTGTTCAGAGGCCAACAAGTACTTATGGGAAGGAGGACAATTTCCAAGGGAGTTAGAGAAGCTGGGTCACAGATAGGCATCAGAGGCTTTCAATTACTGCCCTGGAACGCAGGGCCCCTGATTTATACCACCACTAAAGCAGGCAGGCTGGGCAAATAACAACCTAATTCAGAAAATCTCAGACTGAACTCTGTGAAACAGGGGCTAATGCCCCCTACTGAAGGCTGCTCTTAATATTATAGTAATATTTTTATAATCTTGCCCAAGATGAAAGTGATACACAAATTTTGAGTATTACAAATAATCCCCCTAAAAATCTAGCAATATTTCTTCTTTACTATCCCCTGATACCAAACTACAGCTGTCTCAACAAGAGGGAACAAGGCCTTAAAGCTAATAACCCCCACAGAGGACCAACCTTCTCCCAGCAAGTGCAGGCAACTTGACTTGGATGTTCTTTTTTTTTGGCTGTGCCCCACAGCATGTGGGACCTTAGTTCCCTAACCAGGGATTGAACCCCAGCCCCCTGCATTGGAAGGCAGAGTCTTAACCCCTCGATGGCCAGGGAAGTCCCTCAACAGCCAAGGAAGTCCCTCGACTTGGATGTTCTATGCTAAGCTCCTCTGTCTCCCTCCGAGGAACACGAGTCTCCGACTTAAATCTCCACCCCTCCCGCTCCCTTGGTTATTTGCAGAGAAAAAAAAATTTTTTTCTCAACCTCCACTCCAAGAAAAGATTTAAAATATTTTTTATGACACGCTTTCCCTAAATCATTCTCTCAATAAATGTTTAGGGTTCTGATCATGTAATGTGCACTGAGGGCAAAAACCCCAAAACAGAGAAATGCAGCAAGAGAAGACACAAATGTGAAAAGCTTAAGAGCTTTTTTTAATTAAAGAAATGAGGCTTTTCCAATGCCCTCTCCCAACCCCCACCACCACTCCCAGGAGAAGGCCTGGCGTCACAAATGCCCTGTGAACACCACAGCACAAAAGGCCACAGGTCAGCCCTGTCTTTAGGCCATCAGACATATGCCCATGTTCGTGTTTTTCCACCTGACTTCTGATCCACCCACTGTGCATTCATGTATCATTGCTCAATAAGGAAGGCCTCCTTGTAGGAGGAGAAAGGAGCCCTCTCTTCACAGGATTGATCTTCCAAATGTGTGTGTCTTAGTTGCTCAGTTGTGTCCGACTCTTTGCAACCTCGCGGACTATAACCCCCAGACTCCTCTGTCCATGGAATTCTCCAGGCAAGAATACTGGAGTGGGTTACCATGCCCTTCTTCCTAATGCAGTGTTATAACTAGCAGCCCCTACCACATGCCTACCGTGTACAGGTGCTGAGCTCAGCACCTTCCATGTTAATGTTCTCTCAACAGTTCCATAGGGAGGATATTATGGTTCTCATCCTATAGAAGTAACTTTGTCCACTACTTTACAGCTGGTAAGCGGCAGAATAGGCATTTAATCCCAGACTCCAGGCCTTGAAAGCCACTCTCCTTTCTCAGGATCACACCTGAGATGGACAGTCCAGGATACCTGAATTCAAACTTAGGAATAGCTGGGTGCTCAGGCCCTAGGAGGACCTGCGCATGGCTGTGTAGGGAAGCAGATGAGAGCGCCCTGGGTCCCATATGGTTCCCCAAAGCCAGGGAGAATATAGGCAAATGCAAGCTAAGGAAAACATAATATAGTCCTGAAAACTGGAGGCCATAGGATAGAGCAAAAACAAATAAAAATTAACAGTGACCTGCCTTGCATACTTTCGACCAAAATACCCCACACAACTCTGAAGATACCCCAGCTTCTGGCACCAGAGCAAACAACTTAGCATGAGGCTTCATATAAGCAGAACCAAGCTCCCACTCCTCCAGCTGCCCTTTCCCACCCCCACCCCCTCCCCCCAAACAGTCCACTGGAGAGCAAAGCCTAGAGATTCAGTTTAAGTCCTTGCTTTCTCAAACCCTTGGCCATCCCCCCAGTTTCAGGGCCTCCTCCTCATCTCCAGACAAATAGGATAGTCTCCTTAAATGGCTTCCCTCCATCTAGTTGTTCTCCTTGGCCTTCCTCCATGGTGTCCCCAGGAGTGGGCTCAAGTCCCACCTACCAGTGTTCTCAGGTTAAGTCACTAGAAGGTTTAGGACCCCTTGGGCTAAAAATAACCAGGTGAGGCCATTCTGTTTCATGCAGAGTGGCTCCAGGCTTGCCATTTTACATACTCAAATAACAAATATGATTCTACTTAAAACCTCTCCTGAACCCAAGTGTAGAAAACCACTAGCTTGAAGGACGAGGGACTACTCCTTGGCGTGACATTCGAGGCCCTCCTCGTTTACTCTATGGCTCTCAGTTGAGCTCCTTCTCACTTCTGGTGGCTCCCCGAGGGGGCTGGGCACCATCGTGCTGTTCAGGGCACCACCTGCTCACCCTGAAACTCTGTTGCACCTACTGACACTGCCTCTCCTCTTCGAGAACTACAGAAAATCTTTTCTGTTGACCACAGGCTTGTTTCCACTTCATCATCTATCTCTATACAGTTGACCCTTGAACAACATGGGTCTGAACTGTGCAGATCCACTTATACATGGATTTCTTTCAACAGTAGATGCTACAGTGCTACATGATTCGTGGCTGGCTGAACCCAGCAGATGCAAAACCACACATACAGAGGAACCACGATACAGAAGGCTGACTATAAAGTTATACCCGGATTTTCTACTGCATGGAGGGTCGGCATCACTAATCCCCGCATTGTTGAAGGATCAATTGTATTTCTAAAGCTATTCTCAGTGCCTGGCACATAATGGATGCTCAATAACTATTTCAGTCATTCATTCACTGATGAGTGAATGAAAAAAAACATGAAATAATGACCCTAATCATCGTGATTCATAAAGTTTCAAAACAGAGACCACACAGATGTACTTTCAAATGAACCTGTTACCACAGGATCTTCCAAAACTTGTTTGTTATAAACTCTAACTAGGATATCAATACTAGCATTAAAAAAGAGGAACTGAAAATATCAGAGCAACGCGTAAAATACATGTAAACACTACTTCGCAAAATTCAAATGTGGGTGGACACACACACATATACCCATACATAGTCCCTTAGGATAGTTCAACTTGATTTTGCAAAAGCAATATGCATTCGGTAGAAACCGTACTTCAATCTGTGAATTTTGATCTTTTCCCAGAATAACAGTCTGCATTATGATACTGCCTCGTGATGCTGTGCAGCAGCTCCAGTCAGCCAGGTGATCAAGAAGGTAAATACACTTACAGCCCTTCTGGTTTTCACTTTTAGTATAGCATACACCATACATTACATGAGATAGACAACACTTTATTATAAAATGGGCTTTATTAGATTCAGACTAATATTAAGTGGTTCTGAGCACATTTAAGATAGGCTAGGCTAAGCTACGGTGCTCGGCAGGTTAAGTGTACTAAATGCATTTTTGACTTGTGACATTTTCAACTTGCTGATGGGTTTATCAGGACATAACCTCACTGAAGATCTGGACATAAATTTATGTGCATACAGTACTGCTACAAAAATTCATTTCTTACTGATTATTTCCCTCAAATTTTTTGTTTCAAAATCTTAAGTCAGTTACAGGTTAGATCAATGTGATTACTCTAAGGTCCTCCATTCAGTTTTAAAAACATAGAAACTACATGCTTCATGATAAAATTGAGTTCAGATAATGGTGTCAAGTGTGCCAATTACAGTGGCTCCCTGAATGTGAAAGAGTTAAAAAGAAAAAAAAAACCTACATGTGGGCTCACCTGAAGATTATGGCTGATTAAATGCACAAAGAAGGCACAAGCACACCTGTTAATTCAGTGCCAGGGGTCTGGGGTTTCAAATTAGTATCAAGTGCCTCCTCCAGCGTGGCCTCCTTGCCATCCTGTATTTCTCAGGGCAGTCTTAAATACTTCTCCATTATTTACAAGCCTATGAACATGGGCTTTCCATCATATGCTTGGAGGCAGTTCCAGGGATGGTGTGCTCAGGGCAAACGTGGGAGGCATACATGGATCCTCTGCAGAATGGCCAGTTCCAGATACAAAAGCCTGTATCCTCACTGCAGAGTCACACAGAGGGTAACAGATTTCATCTCTAATCTTATTTCTCCAACATCAGTACATAATACAGCTTTGGGACTATCAATCCATGGAACTATCAAACCCACGTACTGGTCAGAAGAAAGGTAAAACTGACGGGGGGGTGAGGGTGGTGGCAGGGCAAGCTGGCTAAATGACAGGCCGCTAGCCCTGTGGATTTAGAAAGTTACTAGATTGTTTCTGTTGTTGCTAACCACAGGGGAAAAAAAGGCTTAAATTACACAACAGTGAAAGCAACCACCCTGACAACAGCACTCGAGTCCACTTGGAGCCTAGTCTGGGGGACAGAGGAGCAGTCCTTGGCTGTCGCTGCCAAAGTGAAGTCACTGAGTTGTGTCCGACACTTTCTGACCCCATGGGTCCTCCATCCGTGAGATTTTCCAGGCAAGAATACTGGAGTGGGTTGCCATTTCCTTCTCCAGGGGATCTTCCCAATGCAGGGATCGAACCCGGGTCTCCCACATTGCAAGGAGATCCTTTACCATCTGAGCCACCACAGCAAAATGGGAGGTAATCCAGGAGCCACACACTACAATCATAGCATTCCCTTCTCTGTCATGCATGTTCACCACATCTACCAAATTCCCTATGTCCTTAAAGTCAGGATACAGTATTCCAGGAGGAAAACTGTGGCTGACATACAAATTTGTTATGAACCATTAAATTATCAAACGCCAGTTGCTGGCACCCACTTGAGGTTAATAATGACACACAGGAGAACACAGGCAAACTTCAGGCCCATCCAGGAGTGCCTGCCTCTTTACAGCTGCCCCAGATTAAGCATTTATAGTATCCCAGAAACATGGAAGAGAGAGAGACAAAGAGGGAAGAGGTCCAGAAACACTGCAGTGACCTGAAGGAGGAGCAGACAAAACAAGAAATCTTCAGCTTTAACTCTTCTGCCCAAAAAACAAATAAACAAACAGACAAAAAACCTAGGGGCAGACCTGTGCAGCAAAAACGGAGGCAGGGGCCACACTGACGGCATCGTGGAAGAATGTCTGATCCACCGTATAATGGTCTATACCAGCTTCCAAACAATGCCCCAAACCCCCAGAAGCCTCACTGTCAATTAACAATACAGTAGGGAGATCAGATCCTTCAAGGACAGAAGTCTAAAGCAATACTCTTTGGTGGGGGAAGACTAAACTCCCGATTCTAACAATCAACTGGTCCTGACACTATTCACAATAATTTACATGGAAAATATTTCAAACTTTTAGAGTACGACGGGTGCCCCGTAAGAAAGTGCCATTCCAGACTTTTTCCCGGTATGGTGACATTAAGCCCAACATCAGCATGTTCCTCACCAACATGGAATCTGTTTTGAGGAAACAGACTGTATAAAACAGTCATCAAGACATACATCAAACTTTCAAAAGGAATTATCTTTAGGAATAGAGACAGGCTTGGGGGAGGGGAACATTCACTGTCTACTTCCATAGAGTTTGGATTTTCTTCTCTTTTTTTTTTTAACAGTGCATGCATTGTAAAGTCATGTCTGACTCTTTGTGACCCCATGGTCTGTGGCCTATCAGGCTCCTCCATCCATGGGATTTTCCAGGCAAGGGTGCTGGAGTGGATTGCCATTTCCTCCTCCAGGGGATCTTCCCGACCCAGGAATCAAACCTAGGTCTCCCTCATTGCAGGCAGATGCTTTACCGTCTGAGCCACCAGGGAAGCCCATGATATACAATGCAATATTAATACTTTATAATGTATTTTAAGCTAAAAGTCTTAAATACATAGAACTAATTTTTCAAGGGGTATTACAGAAGTTAGGGAGAAATTTTCCCCAATGAAGTGACACTTAGTAGTTCCGACCATGAACCGGGTTCTTCAGCACAACAAGTATTAACACATGATCACATTCTGACTTAACACAAAGAATGTTGAAAAAACGTGACGCACTGTTACCGTCTTTGAGGACTTTTCAGCAATCAGCCAGAGAGACAAAGAACGGATACATCCACCTTGAGCACACACACAAAATTAATAAGACTCAGGCTGGAGCAGTGGTGAGAGCTTGGGATTCCCGAAGACTTAAGAAGGTGACCCAAACGGTAATGTGCAATGCAGAGAGTGCTGGGGACCTGGCAAATGGCCCAGCATCTCCCTGACTTCAGCCATCTGTTTCTTACGATGCCTACAGACACAATCGTGTGGCTAATAAAGCCATTTTACATACATGCTCAAAAAATCAAGGACTCTGAAGAAATTTAAACATGCATGGCAAAATTTTTATCAGCCTCACCCAGTAATACATCACTACCTTAGGGTTCTGAAAATTCACAGGTCTACAGAAAACATGTCAAAACTTCCCTTAAAAATTAAATAATGATAATCTGAAATCAGAACTGTGGGAAATGGGTAGGTTTATCAATCAGAAAATGGAGATTAAGATTCGGGTTTTGGGAAACTGTGACACCTTAATAGAACAGTCCTGTGTCCTGACTGCCTTATATAGCCTATTTCCCAAAAACAGAAAACATACCGGTAAGGAACATGTTAATGTACTTACATCACCATACTGCTAAGAAATCTGGAGTGACATGCCATTACCAGGCACCTGTCACACTCTTCTGGTCGTTGAGGTCCCAAAATAAACAACGGTCTAGACTGTTTGCAAGTCACTAAATCACCAAGCAAATCCACAAGTTAATTTAGGTACAAACTGAACAAGCTAACTCTAATAAGGCACCCTCTAAAGACTGACACACTAATGTTCATTTCTCTATATTTTTTCAAAGGTATTAAAGGAAGCTGTTGAGCCTTCCCTGGTGGCTCAGAGAGTAGGAATCTACCTGCAGTGCAGGAGACCTGGGTTCCATCCCTGGGTCAGGAAGATTCCCTGGAGAAGGGAATGGCTACCACTCCAGTATTCTTGCCTGGAAAATCCCATGGACACAGGAGCCTGGTGGGCTACAGTCCATGGGGTTGCAAAGAGTCGGACATGACTAAGCGACTAACAAAAAGGATACTGGTTGCTTTGTTTTAAAGAAGCAGTTAGTCAAAGGTGAAAGTCACCGTGCCATTTTATAAAATAGTTTTATCTCTGAATCAAGAACATCAATCTATCTGAAAACAGGCCATGAGCATCTACTGTTATGCACTGCCATCTGCTCACCCACCCCCTTTTGTAGGAAGAGCTTCATGTGGTTCCAGGGAGAGCTACCAAGTTCTTACATCCCTCTGCACCCCCACATCACAGTTCACCCATTCAGGAGTTACCCCTTGACCAAAGTCTATTAAATTACAGCCTCCTTATCAAACAGCCACCAATGTTGCCAACTGAAACTAGAAAAATGAGGCAAGAGATGGATAGCAAAGTTCAGGGGCACATGGCAGCCACATTCACTGCTACCTGGAAGACCACCTGCAGGAGCAGAAATAGAAGCTAGAATCAAGAGGCTGGGGGATAGGAACCTTTACTTTCTGTTGTTCTGGGGCCTGTCTGCACCTTGCCTTCTCTTCCAATCGGCTGTTTGGCTCTTCCCTCGGTCACACAAAATACACCAGTATCTTTCCCCCAAAGTCCTAACATAAAGTGCCTTCCCCCACCACACCACAATTCTGCATGAGAAATGCCAACCACAGCCTCCAACTGCCAGCTGAATTCTCTCTAAGCCATGGATGGATGGGGCAGGTGTGTTTTATCCACATAGCTTCCTGCTGCTGCTGCTAAGTCGAGTCAGTCATGTTCAACTCTGTGCAACTCCACAGACGGGAGCCCACCAGGCTCCCCTGTCCCTGGGATTCTCCAGGCAAGAACACTGGAGTGGGTTGCCATTTCCTTCTCCAATGCATGAAAGTGAAAAGTCAAAGTGAAGTCGCTCAGTCATGTCCGACTTTTAGCGACCCCATGGACTGAAGCCTACCAGGCTCCTCCGTCCATGGGATTTTCCAGGCAAGAGTACTGGAGTGGGGTGCCATTGCCTTCTCCCATATAGCTTCCTACTCTTCACCAATGTTCTGGATATCGCTCCCAAAGGTAGTCATTTGTAAGTAATCAGTTGGTCATGACCTGGTATAAAAAGATTCTCTGGGCCAACTGGAGCCCCATCTCCACACTCAACCTCACAGAGATGCGGACTAGAGAAGCCAGGATATTGAATCATTTAGCAATGAGGTCAGAACAGAAAAGACTGGCAGGAGGTAGAGTTGGAACTACAACACACCAAAGCCACATGTGAGCTGATGTATGGTGAGCAGACACAAGCACTATGCAAACGGCTCCGGTCAGCGATGCACCCACCCCGCCTGAAAGATGAAGATCACTTCCAGCCCTACCGCAGCCTCAGTCACTAACGAATTTCTGGGTCTCCCAAGCTGGAAGCTTTGCAGCAACCTGTGCCCCTAGTTCACCACACTCTACCTTTTTTTATTCAGATACTTAACTGAATCCCTGTTTCTGACAACCAGAAAGGGCGAAGCCATAATAATTCTGAATGCAGAATTCTTTCCAGAGAAGCCCATCAACAGGCATAAACCAAATGCTTGTTACCATGGCACCCAGAACCCTCCCACTGAACTACTATATTGAATGTGGTCATGTCAAAACTCATGACAGATACACCATTTAATAACCAAAGCCATCTTCTTAAATCAGCTTGGTGTCAAGCATCAAAACTGTAATTCAAGAAACTAACATCTCCCCAGGTCAGTTTTCCCTACAAATTAGAATACTAAACTGAATGGTACTGCTGAAAATGGCAGTTAAATAAAAAACCTTAGCTATCTGAATTTCATTGTAGAATTGACTTTGTGATATTTTTAGTTTGTTCTCATTGTGAGACGTGTTTTTAAAGTGGACAGGACTTTATAAATTCCTTGCATATAAATGATACAGTATCTTCTTACTTTCTTATATTTTCTTCTTTACTTGCTCATGGGTCCACTTTGACGGAAAACTGGCTAAAGAGTTGAATGGTATAAGTGAATTCAACAGAGGGAACAAAGATGACCATACAAGATGACCAAACACCCATCAGTAGGTTTTTCTGGTGACCGCATCCAAGTAAATGAAGAAGTACTTAACTCCACAGTATTGGATGCCTACGAGGGATCTGCCATCTGCTCCAAGGCAACTGCCAAATAAAGTCACAGTATTATGGTGTTGGCAACTTTTACAGAATTTTTTCTGTTCTTTCCTACTCATCTACCACCATTACTTACATAAGAGACCAGAGGGAGAAATGAGGTATTGACACATGCCACATCAAGGATGAACCCTGAAAACATTTTGCTAAAGTAAAAGAAATTGGTCACAAATAGCCACATATTGTAGGATTCAATTTAGTCAAAATGTCCAGAATAGACAAATCCATAGTCAGAAACTAGATTAGTGGCTGCCTGGAGATGGGGAGGAATGAAAATGGGAAGTGACTGCTAACGTGTATGTGACTTCTTCTGAGGGTGATAAAAATGTTCTGAGATTAGTGTTATTAGACATAACTGTGATTATATTAAAAACCACTGAACTGTATACTTTACAGGCGTAAATTTTACAATACGTAAGTAATATCTCCTTGGACTGCAAGGAGATCCAACCAGTCAATCCTAAAGGAAATCAGTCTTGAATATTTATTGGAAGGACTGATGCTGAAGCTGAAACTTCAATACTTCAGCCACCAGATGTGAAGAACTAACTCACTGTAAAAGACCCTGATGCTGGGAAAGATTGAAGGCGGGAGGAAAAGGGGACAACAGAGGATGAGATGGTTGGATGGCATCAAAGACTTGACAGACATGAGTTTGAGTAAGCTCCGGGAGTCGGTGATGGACAGGGAGGCATGGCGTGCTGCAGCCCATGGGGTTGCAAAGACTTGGACACAACTGAGCGACTGAACTGAAGAAATATCTCAATAAAGCTGATACTTAACAGACAGACAGATGGCTGTGGGTAGGGGGTGTACATATGCAGAGAGAGTAGGAAAAGCAGAAGACTGGATAAAAATCATAATGTTTTCCTCTTTTGCTTACCTAGGGGGTCTTCAACAAAAGACAGGTCACATTCCCTAAGTTAAATCATAAATCAACCATAAAATATAAGGAATTTTCCCCTAAAAATGGTGATCGGAATTCCTCAAAAATAAGAGACTGACTTAAGGAAAATTTTCTTGTTGGGTGAGAAGTTAAGAAAAGGGCTAAGATGTAGTGAAGGTAAAAGTGTTAGTCACTCAGCTGTGTCCTGCTCTTTGCGACCCTATAGGCTGTAGCCTGCCAGGCTCCTCCCATCCATGGCATTCTCCAGGCAAGAATACTGGAGTGGGGTGCCACTCCCTTCTCCAGGGGATCTTCCCAACCCAGGTATCGAACCCAGCTCTCCTGCATTGCAGGTAGATTCTTTACCGTCTGAGCCACCGGGGATGCAGCAAGAGATGTTAAGGGAATGAGGATCGAGAAGTTCTCTGCCAAAGGAATGAAACTTGAAAGTGACTGAGGGGCAGGAATGGGGGCTGGGTTAGGAAGAAGAATGGTATGTGGTTAAGAGGTTTGATAAAGGAGAGGCTGGTGCTCCCAGACAGGATCATTCATCTCAGCTACTATGGAGTTCCAGCCACTGCTGAGATGAGAGAGAATTTGAAGAATATAAGTAACAGGAGCAGGAATCCAAGCTGATTTCAAAAGTCAGGAGGGGGTCATCTATAGCAGCAAGAAGAAAGAGATGGGAAGGAAATCTGAGGAACCTGTATCTAAAGGAGAAAGAAAAGATTCCTGTAGTCCTATGGCTGGGACACTACTGAAGCTTTATGTATACAGAAAATAAATTGAGGATATAATCCAGGACTGAATGTAATGACCTAAACAGACTTTCTCTCAATAGCTTTGCATAAACCCCTTTGATATGAAACAAGGAGTTTAGATTCAGATTCAGATTCAGATTCCCAGATTCAGATTTCACAAACAATAGGTGGTATACTTACTGGGCACTAGGGACCATGCTGCTCTCAGAAATAATCCCAAATAATGCATCATTTAGGCAAACAGCCTCAAGAGTAGATGAGAACAGAGATTGGTGATTTAGTCACTAAGTCCTGTCCAACTCTTGCAACCCCGTGGACTGTAGCCTGCCCAGCTCCTCTGTCCATGGGGTTCTCCAGGCAAGAATATTGGAGTGGGTTGTCATTTCCTTCTCCAGAGGATCTTCCTGACCCAGGGATTAAGCCCACGTCTCCTGCACTGCAGGCAGATTCTTTACTAGCTGAGCAACCAGAGAAGCCCCCCGCTCCATCATGCAAAAAGCCTTTCCCTTGAGGCATAAAAGCATTCCATCTGAACAGGGCGGTGAGCACGCAAATAAGAAAAGCTCTAGCTTAATTTTCAAGGAATGAGTCCAAGCTCAAGGTGGTGTACCATCTTGGAAGGCTGAAAGTGCTTTCTATTTTCATGAAAGGCATTCTCAGAGCCCTGCAGCCCAGCCTCTCCTCTTTTGCTGCAGTGGAAACGAAAGCAGCTGCACCAAGGTTCAAGACTCAGTCTCTCTCCAAGTTCCAATGGGTTTTATATTATTCGACTCAGACTCTTAAAAATGGTTTTGGTTTTTTTCCCTCTCGCAATCAATCTTTTCCTCTAGATTACTAGAGCGCTAGTTGCCTGCACTACTTTCTTGGCACTGGCATACAAATAAACAGGCTTTTATCTTCCTAATTGGATCATTCCAGACCATGTTTTATAGATCTCTTTGCATATTCAATAGCAAGCTGGCGCCATACTTTCACTAGAAGGAAGTAAAATATTTTATATATATTTGTTTGTTTGTATATTCATCCTGGCAGGGGAGATGGATTGTACATTAACAGGCGTATTCTGGGAAGTAGAATTCTATGTAAAACCACTATAGTACAGGAGATCTTAAAAAATATGAAGCCAGTATCTAAACCATCTAATTAAAAAACTCATTATTACTGGTAGAAAAAGCAATAAGACATCTCTCTCAAAAAAGGTAAATTTAAAAANTAATGTTTTCCTCTTTTGCTTACCTAGGGGGTCTTCAACAAAAGACAGGTCACATTCCCTAAGTTAAATCATAAATCAACCATAAAATATAAGGAATTTTCCCCTAAAAATGATGATCGGAATTCCTCAAAAATAAGAGACTGACTTAAGGAAAATTTTCTTGTTGGGTGAGAAGTTAAGAAAAGGGCTAAGATGTAGTGAAGGTAAAAGTGTTAGTCACTCAGCTGTGTCCTGCTCTTTGCGACCCTATAGGCTGTAGCCTGCCAGGCTCCTCCCATCCATGGCATTCTCCAGGCAAGAATACTGGAGTGGGGTGCCACTCCCTTCTCCAGGGGATCTTCCCAACCCAGGTATCGAACCCAGCTCTCCTGCATTGCAGGTAGATTCTTTACCGTCTGAGCCACCGGGGATGCAGCAAGAGATGTTAAGGGAATGAGGATCGAGAAGTTCTCTGCCAAAGGAATGAAACTTGAAAGTGACTGAGGGGCAGGAATGGGGGCTGGGTTAGGAAGAAGAATGGTATGTGGTTAAGAGGTTTGATAAAGGAGAGGCTGGTGCTCCCATACAGGATCATTCATCTCAGCTACTATGGAGTTCCAGCCACTGCTGAGATGAGAGAGAATTTGAAGAATATAAGTAACAGGAGCAGGAATCCAAGCTGATTTCAAAAGTCAGGAGGGAGTCATCTATAGCAGCAAGAAGAAAGAGATGCGAAGGAAATCTGAGGAACCTGTATCTAAAGGAGAAAGAAAAGATTCCTGTAGTCCTATGGCTGGGACACTACTGAAGCTTTATGTATACAGAAAATAAATTGAGGATATAATCCAGGACTGAATGTAATGACCTAAACAGACTTTCTCTCAATAGCTTTGCATAAACCCCTTTGATATGAAACAAGGAGTTTAGATTCAGATTCAGATTCAGATTCCCAGATTCAGATTTCACAAACAATAGGTGGTATACTTACTGGGCACTAGGGACCATGCTGCTCTCAGAAATAATCCCAAATAATGCATCATTTAGGCAAATAGCCTCAAGAGTAGATGAGAACAGAGATTGGTGATTTAGTCACTAAGTCCTGTCCAACTCTTGCAACCCCGTGGACTGTAGCCTGCCCAGCTCCTCTGTCCATGGGGTTCTCCAGGCAAGAATATTGGAGTGGGTTGTCATTTCCTTCTCCAGAGGATCTTCCTAACCCGGGGATTAAGCCCACGTCTCCTGCACTGCAGGCAGATTCTTTACTAGCTGAGCAACCAGAGAAGCCCCCCGCTCCATCATGCAAAAAGCCTTTCCCTTGCGGCATAAAAGCATTCCATCTGAACAGGGCGGTGAGCACGCAAATAAGAAAAGCTCTAGCTTAATTTTCAAGGAATGAGTCCAAGCTCAAGGTGGTGTACCATCTTGGAAGGCTGAAAGTGCTTTCTATTTTCATGAAAGGCATTCTCAGAGCCCTGCAGCCCAGCCTCTCCTCTTTTGCTGCAGTGGAAACGAAAGCAGCTGCACCAAGGTTCAAGACTCAGTCTCTCTCCAAGTTCCAATGGGTTTTATATTATTCGACTCAGACTCTTAAAAATGGTTTTGGTTTTTTTCCCTCTCGCAATCAATCTTTTCCTCTAGATTACTAGAGCGCTAGTTGCCTGCACTACTTTCTTGGCACTGGCATACAAATAAACAGGCTTTTATCTTCCTAATTGGATCATTCCAGACCATGTTTTATAGATCTCTTTGCATATTCAATAGCAAGCTGGCGCCATACTTTCACTAGAAGGAAGTAAAATATTTTATATATATTTGTTTGTTTGTATATTCATCCTGGCAGGGGAGATGGATTGTACATTAACAGGCGTATTCTGGGAAGTAGAATTCTATGTAAAACCACTATAGTACAGGAGATCTTAAAAAATATGAAGCCAGTATCTAAACCATCTAATTAAAAAACTCATTATTACTGGTAGAAAAAGCAATAAGACATCTCTCTCAAAAAAGGTAAATTTAAAAAATCTTTTACTTCTTTTTTTAAACAGGAGTTACTGTTTTTCTTTTTTATTTTTTTGCTTTTAACTAATTTATTTGGCTGCATTGGGTCTGTTTCAGCGTGCAGGATCTTTAGTTATGATATATGTGATCCGGGCTTCCTAGGTGACACTAGTGGTAAAAAAAAATTTGCCTGCCAATGCAGGAGACATAGGAGTTCAGCCCTTGAATTGGGAAGATCCCCTGGAGGAGGGCATAGCAACCTACTCCAGTCTTCCTGCCTGGAGAATCCTTTGGATAGAGAAGCCTGGCGGGCGAGGGTCCAGAGTGTCGCAGAGTTGGACACAACTGAAGTGACTTAGCACACACATGTGGGATCTAGTTTCCTGGCCAGGGACAGAACCCAGGCCCCCTACACTGGGAGCTCAGAGTCAGCCACCGGACCACCAGGGAAATCTCCTCTTCTGTAGTTTCAAAATAAGTTTCCACCATCTGTGCAGGTCTATCCAATTGCGAATTAAGTATACTAAATCATATAAGTATGTAACCTTAATGATAGCTTGGAATTTGCAATCAACGGGCAGAAAGCAGAGGCAAGTTCTGCTCTAACTCTCATTGTATAGAATCCAGGTCTTTTCTTCTGCAGAAAACCTCGCCCTGAGATTTTTATCTGTAACTGCAGAGTTTTTTTAGGATATACTTTTGAAACGTCCCCACTAATTTTAATTAGCACTAGAGAGCTCATTTAGTGCCCTAAGAAATTTCCTGCTCTCCTGGAGATTACAAATTAAAAGACCTATACAACCACAGGGCCTGGGGGGGTGGGAGTGGGGTTGTGGGGGGAACCTCAATCACCTCCTAGAGGAGGATCCACC
>SJYQ01034958.1:0-75579 GCA_006410935.1 Redunca redunca
TAAGAGTCACTTTTCCAGAGCTTCCAAAGCAAGGACTTGGATAAGGGTGTCTGTCAGGGCCAGCTCCAGGTATGGACTCTCCTTCCTTTACTGAGGTCTTGGGAGGCGGCCGCTGATGTTCCCATTAGATACCAAGTTGAATCCTTTCTAAGACCGAGGAAAATAAAAGATGGCCTGGGGCTTCGATGCTAGAGGTGACCTGGGGCTTCCTTGCTAGAGATGAGGTGGGGCTTCCATGCTGGTGGTGAGGCGTTCCTCTAGAGCACGCCCCTTCCCTGAGGAGTGCTCTAGAGGAAGCACATGACATCCTGGGAGACAAAGCCCAAGTCTAGGAGCCCCTCTAGGGATACTAGGCTTAATGGGGCAGCAGTAAAGAGGTCTGTGACAGACAGCTGTGACAGTGAGATGGGCTGGGCTAAGACCACTCCTGTGGGGGTCTCTGGTGGCTCCCAGAAAGTCTGCAGGGGATGAAGGGAGGGCCTACTTGAGGACATTCTGGCAGAGGGGGACAAGGACAGAGAATTATGACAGGCCCTCACCCCACAGCATGACACAGGGTTCCTTGAAGGGCCAGGATGTCTAGAGACTCCTGAGTTCTTGGGCCCAGCCTCTAGTCTACGAGAGGAACCCTTGGGAGGCCAGCTAGGGCTCCAACACCCCAGTGCCTGGGCATGCAAGGGCCTGCTGACCCCTCCTGGCCTCCCACTCTGCAGCAAGGATGATGGTGGTTGCTGTGGCCTTTTGTGGGGAGCTGAAAGTGCAGTGATGGTATGAGTCTGGCTGTGTGCACCAGGCCACTCACCAAGCTGCCCCAGGACTGAGTCGGACCCTGCCTTCACTTTCTCTTTCTTCTCGGGGCTGCCCTTGGGGCCCTCGCGGCCTTTTCTTTTTGAGTCGCTCTTCTTGCCCTTTGGTTTCCTCCCAGACCGCTCTGCATCAGGGAAAGAGAGAGCAGGAGGGAGATGGTTATCCCAAGCAGGCCAGACAGAACCAAGACCCCTGCATGGAATCCCAGGAGAGCCCCATCACTTAGTGTCTCGCCTTCTAGGCCACCTCCTCTGCACCTCTGCAGCCCCAGTCCAGAGCCATGTGGGACCTGGGATAACTGTGGCTCCAGTGAGTCAGGGAATAGCTGATGTGGGAAAGGGGATAAGAGTCCCTGAGGGGCTTGGTGAGGGGCTCAGCGACACAAGGAGGGGGAAGACCACCACTCTATAGGACCTGCACTGCAGTTTGACCTCTATGGACTACAGATCCCAGGACAGAGTCCTGGTGGGCAGGAAGGCTGGCTGGAGGTGAGTGGATAGGACAGGGCCTCATGGGCTAGGCCACAGAAGTGAAGGTGGGTAGGTCACTGAGGGGTCAACAGCCTTGGGTTCCCCTCCTGACACAGGGGTCAGCCCCCTGCCTTGCTCTCATGGTCTGCTCTGGAGGTCAGACAGTTGACAGGTGTGACTCGGGGTACACAACTGCCCCTCATACCCTTCTAGTCCAGGACGACATGGGTCTGCAGAGTCACAGAACAAAACAGAGCAGGGGAGAGACATGCTGTGGTGGGGAGCTCCCAGGAGTCTCCTCCTAGTGTCTCAGCCAGAGGCTGGTGGGCTTCCTGAGTAAGCGCCTAAGAGAAGGTTGAGGAGTATGGGCCTAACTCCAGGACTCTGCCTAGCTCTGCTGTTCACTCCAGGTGTAACCTCGGGCCAGGCCTCAGTCTTCTCACCTGTCACATGGGACAGCGCCTAGATACGTGGAGGGAGGCTTCCCAAGTCCCCCACCACACTCGCTGTGGCCTGAGCTCCTCCCAAGGGCACAGACCTTACACAGCTCAGTTGTTGACTCTGGTGGTGGCCCAGCCACTCTCCTCTCTCTGCTCCAGGCCTAGCCTGACCCACAGGCTCTACCTGCAGTGGCAGTCTCTGGCTTAAAAATCTCTCCATCCACCTATTTTTACTGCATGGAATTCAACATCAGAGCACCATCTTCTGCACTAAGCATTGCCCTCCTGAATATATTAACACTCCACAAAGGGCCCTGTTGTCTGGCAACACCCACAACTAACAAGACAGACCACTCTCAGAGCTCCTTTAACCTTTGATTTCCAGATCTGTTAAATGCATGTGATGGTAAAAGCCTAAGAATGAGGAAGAAAAACCTATTGGCACCCGGCCCCAATCCTATCAGATGGGGTCAGAGAGGAGGAACACATAGGTCCTCTTCCACCCCTGGGGCAGTTGCCTTCTTCAGAATCAACAAACAGGCACACAGGGGTTCAGGGAAGCTTGCCAGCTTGGTCCCTTCCTGCCTTGGAACCAGCACAGAGCTGCTGAGACTTCTGGTTTGCACCTGTTCACATACAATTCACTCCTCAACCACAATGGGCCCCACATTGGCTGAGAGTCCCAGGAACCAGAAAGGTCCCTGAGGGTAGGCCTGAGGCCCACATCACATCTTTGCTCCTTGCCTGCCAACACACACCCATGACCCTGGGAGGCCCCTGCCTTGGCCCACTACCTAGGTACAGAGGGTAAGGGTGAGGTCAGTGGCCCCTGACCCCGTACACATGCCCCACCAGGCTCTGAAGACACACAGCTCCCTGGAACCCAGCCCCCTCGAGGGTGTGCTTACGCGAGGAGGCCAGCGGCAGGCAGGGGAAGCGCCTACCTCGACACAGATCCTGTTCGATAAGTTTCATCTGCAGGTGGAATATCTGCTCCTGGAGCTTGCAGATGGCATGTTTCGTTCTCTCGCGCCTTGTCACCATGTAGCACAGATTTCTAACCTGAGGAAACACAAGAGAGATTTTCCACCTTACTCATGGGCAACCACCTCAACCTCCCAACTCTGGGGGGCCATTCTGCCTAACCTGCCCGGGACATCTGGGAATCAATACCCAGGCCCCGAATGCATGCTCAGTCCTGAGCTGCAATTCTCTGATCTAAAATACAGGGCCAAGCACAGTCTTGGCCCCAGGGCCTGCAGTGAAGCCAGTGTGGGCAGGGAGTGCCTTTGCAGAGGTCAGGCTGGCAGCTCTGCCTTCCTTCCCTAGGCCTGCACTTCCTGGCTGAGTCATGCCATTGCCCAAGGCCCTTCCAACAGGACTGCTCTCCCTTGTATGTAAATCCCCCAAGGCTTGTCACGGCCTGACAAGGTCACCAAGTCCATCCTTCAGCCTCCTGTCCAAGGCTTCTTACACATCAACGAAACTCTTCAGCCACCAGCACCTGGGCAAAAACCACCTCCTATCCTTAGCCACAAATGACTGGTACATGAGAGCGCACCAGCAGAAGAGCTCTGAGTGGAGAGGTGGTCCCTGATGCACTGGAGTCCAGCCTGCAGCTGGCCCTTGTCCACTTGCTGCACTGGCCCTGAGCCAGGTCCACAGCTGCTCTGCTCCAGGCCCCATGTGCATTCGACCATGTTCACTCTGCCAGAGACAGAACGCCTTCTGGGGAAGGGCAGGGCCGTTCAGACTACCGTAGGCCAGCTAGGAAGAGCCTCTTGGGGCCTGGGACACCATCTTGCTTGGCCCATGGGACAGGGCCCACCCTGCAGCTGGCCTGGAAATACCTGAAGAATGCTGCTTCCTGTCCACCTGGCACCTTGACCCCGTGTGCCATCCCTCATTGGCTGTTCTCAGTGTATCTCTCTGGGACCAAGTCCAGACCTCTTCCCCATCAGGACACCACCTTGCTCTGGCACTGTCTTCAGATCGGGTCACAACCTCCGGCAAAAGTGACAGCTGGCCACCAGAATCCTGGGTGCCACCAGGTTCTACCTCCTGCTGGGTTCCGTGTTCAAAGCTGAGTACGGCATTCAAAGCCTTAAGCTGCCTGGGCATGACCTGAGGGTTCCAGAGCCCCTGCCTCTTGTTGTGACCATGACTTGTCCCACCCTGGAGTAGCCATGATCAGACCTCCCTGCTGGCACAGGCCTCCTCTGCTCCCTGAGCCTAGCTGTGAAAGAGACCCCAGAACACCTGCGCCAGGCTAGCAGGCTCTGGGTGGGTTCTCAGCAACACCATCACCACAGCCCAGACTGAATACCAGGCTCTCCTGTGGTCAGCACCTCCCCAAAGGGCAGCCACCTGGCCTCGCCTGTGAGCCCTTGCTCCAGCACACTGGCACCATCTGACTTCTTCACAAATCCTGGACTCCCTAGGGCCTCCCTCCAGTCAGCCTCCTCCTACCCGTCCCTAGGCACAGGCTTGTGCTGGTCCCTGGGCTCAGCTGCAAGAGGTGCCATCAGAGTCCCCTTCTGAGGGCTTGCTGCTCAGCAGGGCAGAGAGATGCTGACCAAGTACTGACACAGTCAACCCTGATCCAGACTTGAGGGTGGTGAGGCTCCCTGGAGAAAGGGGAAGACAGGCAGGACCTCATCCTTCAGGTCCTGGCTCCAGGGTCACCTCCAGAAGGCTTCCCTGTCCATCATATCTAAGCAACTCAATCTCATTCTCCTCATATTCTGGTCTCTTTCCTTCCCAGCTGAGCACGCACAGGGACAGTGGGGATAAAGGCAGCTGGGTGGATGCATGACTACTTTGGGGGCCTGAAAACAAACTAGTCAATATATCTAGCCTAAAACCAGATCAGGACTACTTCCTATTTAAATACAGATGTAGTTTTCTTTCTTTTTTTGACTTCTAGAAACATTAGAGCAAGGTTTCTCAAGGCAGGCCGGAATGAATTCCTGGCGAAGATTACCCCCCAAATCCCTGGGGTGGCTGGTTAAAAGCACAGAGTCCCAGGCTTCGGGGAGTATCAAATTCTCTGGGGATGGGTCCCTCAAATACATATTTTTCACAGCACCACAGCATCTGAGAACTATTGCCAAGCTCCAAAGCGAGCTGCATGGGCTACTGAGTTTGACAGCTCAACATATATAGGAAGATAATATTCTAGTGGGTTTTTTTTGGTCCTACTAGAAATTTTGCTTATGTATGCTTTACAATATACATGATAGATATGAATGAGATATTAAACATACAATATATTGGAGGTAAATGCTCAATTTTTTTCGTGATAAGGGTACATACACTACATAATCAGTAATATCTGGAGACTTTTGCTATAGAAGAGTCTGAAAATCCAAACACATTGCTGCCCCTTACTCCCAGTTCACTATGGAATCATCAACTCCTCTAATTTTTCCTGAGACTCTCGATAACACAGCTACATGTAAGTAAATGCTGTAAAATTCCTCTTCCATGATGGCTTTTGGGGAAAAGTACTGCAACCATCTTAGAAGCCAACCCAGGCTATTAGACTCCTTACATTGTCTTTTTCTGATTATAAATATAAAACAAAAATCAAACAACCCAATCAATAAGTGGGCAGAACTAAACAGACGTTTCTCCAAAGAAGACAAACAGATGGCCAACAAACACATGAAAAGATACTCATCATCATGAATTATTAGAGAAATACACATCAAAACTACAGTGAGATGTTACTTTACACCAGTCAGAATGGCCATCATCAAAAAACCTACAAACAATAAATGCTGGAGAAAAGGGAACCCTGTTACACTGTTGGTGGGAATGTGAAATTGGTGTAGCCACTATAGAGAAAAAAGTATGGAGGTTTCTTAGAAAACTAAAAATGGAACTACCATATGATCCAACAATCCCACTCCCGGGCATACCCGGAGAAAACCATAATTCAAAAGACACACGCACCCCAACATTCACTGCAGCACTATTTACATGGCCAGGACATGGCAACAACCTAAATGTCCATCAGCAGAGGAATGGGTAAAGAAGATGTGATGCATATACACAGTGGAATACTGCTCAACCATGAAAAGGAACAAAACTGTATCATTTGCAAAGATGTGGATGGACCTAAAGACTGTCACACAGAGTGCAGTAAATCAGGAAAAGAAAAACAAGTATTATATATTAAAGCAGATATGTGGAATCTAGAAAAATGGTAGAGATGTTCTTATGTGCAAAGCAGAAATAGAGACACAGATGTAGTGAGCAAACGTATGGACACCAAAGGGGAAAGCTGGGAGAGTACAATGAACTGGGAGATTGGGATTGACCTATATATACCAGTATGCATAAAGAAGACAGTGAGAAGTTACTGTACGGCAGAGAGAACTCTGCTTGGTGCTCTGTTATGACCTAAATGGGAAGGAAATCCAAAAAGAGGGGATATAGGTATATGCATGGCTGATTCACTCTGCTGCACTGCAGAAACTGACACAGCAGTATAAAGCAACTACACACCAATTTTTAAAGAAAATGATAAACATCAAAGAGCATAAAAGTGAATCAAGTAGAAAAGTCCTCGAAAACTAGAGCAGGGATCAGTAATAAAAGTAGGTTTTATAATAAAGTGTTTTTTCTTTTTTTCCCTTGGCCATGCCATGCAATCTTAGTTCTCCAGCCAGGGATCAAACATGTGCCCTCTGCAGTGGAAGTGCAGAGTCCTAACTGCTGGACCACCAGGGAATTCCCTTGATAAAGTTGTTCTCATAACAGCAAATTCGGCAGAGAGAGCCTGGACGTGGGCTCAGGAGGGCAGGAGGCAGGGAGGACTCTCAGCCAGTTACCTTAAGCTACAATAGACCAGTATAGGGGCATTCATGGAGCCTAGGGAGGTTATAGGAGAAGCAAAGCATACTGGGCATGAGCTGCTGGAGCTTGGGAGGCAGGTGTGGGCTGAAACCAGCCTCCTGATGGGGAGTGAAGCTGAGGAGCAGAGGTACAGTGAGAGGAAAAGCCTAGTGCAGTGAATGATCGCAGGGACCAAGGAACACTCAGAGGCAGCAGCAGGACTGGATTATCAGGGATGGGGAGTCTGGCCAGAGCGTCCACAGGAAAAGTATCTCAAGACCAAGGCATGTTTACCTGTGGCGACCCCTGCTGAGAAGGCTGGAGGATAAGGGTGGAGAAGTGGGAGAGATGGAGGCTGCTGGCAGCCCTGGTGGAAGGTTTTAGAATATGGTAGTGGGAGGGATCTGGCCTGCCCCTATGGTAGATATAAATGAGGTATTAAAAATACAATATATTGGAAGTAAATTGCTTCAAGGAAGCTCCAAGAGTGAGAAGCAAAGAAGTAAGAACAGTGAGGGATGACAGAAAAGGAAAGATAGGGATGAGGGTAGAGAAACCGATGATTAGAGGGATGTGGGGGAGGGAGGACTTGCTTTTGAAGATGGGAGAAAGTAAAATGGATTCAAACACTGGTGCAATCCTGGAAACAGAAGGGGATGAAGAAAAAATAGAAACTCCTGTGCTGTGCAGTGTGGGCTGGAAAGAGATCCCGGCGCAGGGCAGGAAGGGGAGAACATGAGAGGAAAGGGCAGAGAATGAGTCCAGAGGGCACTAGTGGGCAAAGGTTCTGGTCTGAGGAACAGAGGATGAGGTCTGCTAAGAGAAGGGGGAGTCCTGAGGGAGTGGGGGCAAGGTGGGAACAGGTGGTGGAAAGAGAGCCCAGAATGCTAATGCTTTCATCAAGGCTGGCTGGCAGGCACCTTGGGGTGCTCACCCACTCACTGCTATAAGATCCCTGCTGGTTGGCAGAGTGGCTCCTACTGGGTGAGGCTCTGCCCAGCATGCGGCCTTTGCACAGGCACAAGGGACTGGCAGTGAGCTACTGCCACAGGGCAGGAGTGAGGAAAGCAGGGGACAGTGGAGAAGGAACTGAGCAGAGAGAACAGGGGGCTTGGAGATCTGGGGCTACTGATCAGAAGCAGGTGGAGCGGGTGAGAGGGCTTGAGTGGGTGGAACGGGTAACAGGGTGGAAAAGTCCCAGAGTTGGGAGCCGTGCGCTTGAGAAGCTAGAGGCTGGAGGCTACAGCTGCCCACTCGGCTTCAGTAGGAGGTCAAAGAGACACAACCCAGGCACTGAAGATACTAATGGTGTGTGACAATTGACAAGGAAACACGTGGAGTGTGGGGGAGGCAGGACCAAGTATCCTGGGGAGAGCTATGGACATGGAAGCTGGGGGGAGTTCCTACATGTCTATCCTCTGGGGCCAGTGTCTGAGAGCCGCTCCTGGACTCTCGACTCTTCTCAGGCCAGGTAAAACCTTGAATAAACTCCTGGTAATCAGGTCCAGAGCCACAGGCAGGAAGTGAGGCCCTGTGTAGCGCACACTGCCAGCCTGGTTGCTAGGGGACACCAGCCAGTGTTTGTCAGGTTGATTGCTGCTCATCAGTGCTGCAATTTTTTTTTTTTCTGTCAGCTGTGAACAACTCTTGAGAGGCTGCGGTAGCCAGGCCTTCCTGTGTTGCCTGCCAGGGCCAAGGCCTAAGGCTGAAATTTGAGGAAAGCACATCGTTTAGGCTAAGCATAAAATGGGATTTCATGCTGGTGGCACCATGACCCCGGCTCCTGCTTCTCTCAGCAAAAGTCTTGCCTGGCCTTGGGAGGCAAATCAGTTGAGGACCCAGGATTCCTGGGCCACAGCCCTGGGCCTGCCCTTTCAGTCCCTGCTGGAGCCCACCTTCCAAGCAGCCCATCAGCTAAGAGTCAGAACAGCAACAATAATCACCAGACAAGGGAGGGTGGTGTGCTAAGCCCTCTCCCTGCCAAATTTCCCATGATTCAAGGTCAGCTAGACTCTTATTCCCATTTCACAGACAAGGAAACTGAAACTTGGAGAAGTAGAAAGTGAAACTCAGAAGGCACAGAGCTGGGCAGTGCTGGAACTGGATGCAAACCCAGGCTCCCCACAGCCTGTCTCAGCTCCTCCCCTGAATCCCTGATGGGCCCAGCCCAAGCTGGCCCGGTGCCCAGGGACAGGCTGGATACTCTTGACTGTTGGCACGGGGCTACGGTCAGAGACGGAGCCTGCTGGACAGGCCACCGACGGTCATGGGTCTTTGCAGAAAGCCTCCCCCGTGGCACAGTTCTCGGCCTGCTTCACTCACTCAAGTCACCAACGCGTGGCCGTGAAAGGTTCCGAGGCTGGATCGGAGTGGGGGGTCATCGGAGCACATGGCTGCCTAACTTCCTCTCCTCAGCCTGCCAGGGCTGTGTACTCAGCTGCTGCCCTTCAGCCTGGCCTGGAGGCTGCTGGAGAAGCAGGGGCCCTCCCAAGCCCTCAGAAGCTGAACAGACTGCAAGCCTGGCCCTGCCTCCTCCTCCTGGGGGCAGAGTGGACTGACTCACACCTGACCTGGGAGGGCTCTGTGCCCCAACCAGAGAGGTCTGTGAGATGGGGATCCCACAGCTGCCTCAGCATTCTAGCCAGTGACACCCTCAGCCCCTGGCCTCACCTGCACCAGCTGACAATGGGCTCGAGAGGCTGGGGGACTGAGGAGGGAGTACTTTTGCCCAGGAGGAGTACAGAACAGAGAATAAGCCAACAGCTCTCTGACGAGCCTCTCCCCTCTTCAGGTCCAAATTCAGCTCAACTCTAGAAAACACATGTTCCTCCAAGGCTCTCTATAGCTCCACTGCTCATCAGGGATGGCACCACAAACTTCTCAGCTCCTTCTCCAGGATGATGGTTCAATAGGTGGGCCCATCCCCTGACCTCCCCACACAGCCCAGCCAGGGTCAGACATGTGCTGAGCAGCAGAGATCAGGGAGGTCAGACATGATGTGTTGTTTGGAAACAGGAGGGCTAAAAGCAGGGTGTGTGTACTACAGACCCTGGGGGTGGAGACCCTGGGGGTGGCCTGAGGACAAGTGTGGAAGCAGCTTTGGTCTCAGAAGGATCTGTCCCTGAGGGCCCTGCCGCATGGGGCAGGAGGCTGGGCTGCCCATAAGTGGTGACTGCAATGTAGGTGGCCTTGCTCTCTGTCCCAGTTGACAGTGTGGACAGGTGATCATTTCCCTGCCCCCTACCTTCTGGGTGTAGGCTGGCTTCCAGGCAGTAAGCTTCCTCCTTCCCAGGCCAAAAGGGCCATTTCTGTTTGACCAGGCCTCAGAGCAGATGCATATGGGGGTGAAGGAAGATAGAGAAGCTAGGTCCAGTTTCAGAGCCTCCAGCTCATTGCCCCTTACCCCAGTATTCAGCAAATGCTGAGTAGCTCTAACCATTTTACGGCCTTGCCAACTGAGACACACCTGAGCAAAGGAGCTGCCTTAAGTCACACTAAGCCCCCAGAATGCTTCCACCCCTACTGCTTCCTAGTGTGGCCTGGGAGATGGTAGGCGTGTGTGTGTGTGTGTGTGTGTCCATGGAGGACACCCTGACATGACCCCTCATGCTCCAGAACCCTAGAAATGAATGTCCCAGAGAGGAGAGGAGAGGCCAGAACAGCACCTGGGGTTCGGAGGACTCGATCAGGGACCTGAAACACTCTGCTTTATGCTCAGGTTGCCTCCAACTCGGGGGTGGGACTCTATCTGGAGGGGCTTTAGTTGGAGGAGTTGGGGAGGGGTGTCAAAAAAGCCAAGTTTGAGGGCACACAACACAGAAGGCAGGACCCTCTCACCGGTTCTCTGGGAGGCGGAGGAGGGATTAGAGGCTTTGTCGGGGCCTCTGTGCTCTAGGAAAGCAACTCTCACTGGCCCCAGATCTCCATAGCCCGGCCTAAAACCATGAAGTCTGCATACCTGCCTTGTCTCACTTGGCCCCCAAAGCTGTGTGCCTGGACCAAGGCAACATCCCTGCCACCCGGCGCACAGCTGAGGGGTTCCGGCCAACCCACTCACTCTATCTGGGCCCCATGACACCACCTCCAGGGTGACTGTTTGGAATCTGCACCCACAGCAGGACAGTCCCTGCTTAAAATCTTTCTGCAACTTCCCAAAACACCGTGGTCCAGAAACACCCAGCCCCGGGCTATTGCTGGTTTCTAGCCCAGCCTCACGGCCTGGGCCTCTGCTCACGTGGCTCCCTAAGTCCAGCATCCCAGGAGCTGCAGTCACAGCTGTCTTCCCTGCTTTGGCAGCACGTGCTGATTATTCTGATTTAACTCTCCTGTGATGCCCCACGCCTCCCAGGCCTGACTCTAAGCAAAGCTCCTGTGTTGGGACCAGGCTGGGCCCACAGAGACAGCTAGGGGTCAGATGCCTAGATCCTCTCCCAGCTCTGGAGTCTCCCAGCCTCACAGTCGTGGCAGGCCCTCACCCTTGATCAAACCTGCAAAAGGGTTGGGACAAGGGGGACTTAGAGAGCCCAGAGCTGGATCCTCCCCTGTTCTGCAAACTCTCAGTTATCCCAACCTGCCCAATATCCAGAGGCCCTCAGTGCCTTGGCCAGAGCTCAGTTTGAAAGCTGGTGAGCCACAGCTGCTCCGGGGCAGCGAGGGAGGGGCGGAAAGGCCTGCTGGGGCACCCACCAGGCAGGCGGGTGGGCGGGGAGCGGCAGGGGGACTCACTCTCTCCAGGTCCTGCCGCAGGTGCGTGAAGAGCTTCAGTCGGCGGTAGAGGACGTCCTGCTCCTGCTGGGCCAGGTTGTCCACCTCGTCCGTCTTGGGCGTCAGCAGCGGCTGGTTGGAGTTGGCTTTCCTCTTCAGCTTCCAGTACTGGTAGATGAAGTCGACCAGTGCCTCGGCCAGGTCCAGGCGCTCGGCCACTTCGGCTGGCTCTACCAGCTCATAGAAGTCTTCCTCTAGCTGCTGCAGCCGCTGCTTGCGAAGGGTCACCTTTTCCAGGTCCTCGCTAGCTGGGCTGGGCTCCACAGGCTCGGACGGAGCTTCACCCCGTGGGCCCCCATCACTGTGCTCCTGGCAGAACGACTTGAACTTGACCTCATCGTTGTCTGCTAAGATAGTCCTCATTTCCAGGCTGTGGTCAAAGGCGCATGTGACGTGGAATGCCGTGACACAGGAAGGCATGGAACACTGAAGGGAGACGAAAGGCAGCATGAGATATAAAGGGAGCCATGGTGGGAGGGAAGAAGGATGGGGGGCTTCCCTCAGGGTGACCCTGGGAAGGCAGCATGCTGGTGAGACCCTAAACAAAACGGCTGCCAACATCCTGCAGGGTGTTGGGGGGAGCCACGGAAGAGGGCAGGGGAGCTGAAAAGGAAATGGGGTACAGCATCATAAGCCCTAGGGACATCAACAGTCAGGTGACTGACAGCCTCTCTGGGGATGAGCTGCATTTCTGTGTGGACAAATGACTTTGGAATCTGAGACGTCGAGAGAGAGAGGCTATTGATGGGTCGCTGCCTCCTCTACTCCTGCAGTGTTATCTAAGATGGGGAGTTGTGCCCCTCCTTTGTCCTCTGGGAAGCGGGGCTGGAGTTGGGCCCCTTCCTTCCTCTCTTGTCCAGGCAAGTATGGCCAACTCACGGCCTTAGTTGCCTGGGATGATGGCTGTGGGCAGCTGACAAGTGTTTCAGCGACAGGCCACCAAAATATTAGTGGGGCCCTTGATGCCGCACTCATGAGCCATTCTGAGAATCTTACAAACGGTAGAGGCACGTCCAGTATTTGCAGTGAGCACTGTTCCTGGAGACATGAGAGAAAGAAACGCTCACCCTTCCACCTCCCAGCCTATAGGCCAGGAGCATCAGTATCACACAAGAACTTGCTGGAAATAGGAAATTCTCAGCCCCACCTCCGATCTACAGATTCAGAACTTCTGGGGGGTAGGAACAGCAATCTGTGTTTTAACAAGTCCTCTGGGTCATACTGAGGCACCCTAGAACTTGGGAGCAGTTACTGTTAACAAACTAGCGCAGCCCTGCCCTGTGTAGGGAGAGCCAGTCAGCTTAGCTGAAAGTAAAGTTTAATTCTTATTCTTCTCACATGTCCAGCTGACACAGGAACAACGTCTTTATGAAGCTGAAAAACACTTGCTGTTGGGAAAGCCAGAGTCCCTGGTACTATAATGGGGTGGTGAGCCTGGCTCCCAGGCCTTTACCCCATGCCCAGTGATGGATGGAGGAAGGTCCAGCAGACGGGGAGCTGACTGTGGTCCCCCTGCAGGCCCAACAGTGGTTGTGCCTGCAGCCTCGTGGCGCAGGCGGAGGGTGGCGGCAGTGGCCTGCTGTACAGGCTGTCCCGGACACGCCCCGTGGCATAGTAACAGGCTCCTGTGCAGGTTCCCAGGCAGTTCCCAGGCAGCAGCGCGGTGGAGGGGCTGTGTACCTGGATGCACGTGCCCGTGCACTCCTTGCAGAGGCTGCAGGACAGAGCCCAGCGGCTGGCTGGGATATGCGAGATCTTGGTGATGGGCTCCATCTTCTCAGGGCACCCGATGCTGACCTGGGCAGGACACAGGGAGCTGCGTCAGGCCTCTCAGCCTTAGCCAGGCTCCAGGGCTTATCCAAAGAGACGACTGTCTGCTCAAACCAGGCAGTGGGCAGACAGGGCAGTGAGAGAGTCCCAAGTCCTATCTCATGTCCCAAGTGGACCACTGAGCAGGCGTTAGTGTGTGTTCTCCGGTGGCTAGGCTTAAACAGTGACTGGGAGAGCATACGTCAGTGTGTGTGTAGCTGACTGAGTATATGAGTGCCCATGACTGTGTGGGGCTCATGAGATGCTTCATGTGCAGGTGAGGATGTGTGCACGGTCCCCTTCTCTTTTGCCCTCAGGCCTTTGTTAACAGCATCTTCAGAGTTATTAGAACTGGTATTCATTTTACTTATTTTCTGGGTGGCAACTATAGGTCCCCACGGCAGAATCTCTTCTTGGGGACTTCCAGGGCTTTCCTGGCCAAGGGGGATGTGCCTTTGTTCAGCCCCTCCCAGGGGGACAGGCCTATAACCACTCCCATCTCCTGGGCACAGCCCACCCCTCAGCCCCAGAGGCAGAGCCCATGCCTGAGGATAGGAAAAGGGTCCCTGTCCAGAGATCCTGAACCAAAGCACCCCATAGGTAGGTCCTGGTTGCTTCTCTGTGTCTCTGCTGTGCCTCGGCCAGGGTATACTCAGAGGTCGTCCCAGCCTTCCAGCTGCTGATGTGGGAGCAAGTGACTGCTGCTGACATAACCACTAAGATCACAGAAGCCTGCGAGGTGGGACCCAGTAAGGACTTTCAGACTGCAAGCCCAGGAAAGGGAGGGGCCACCTGCTGACCAGGCCACCTGGCTTGCTTCTGGGCACAGGCAGCATTGGAGTGGGGCCTCATTCTGGCTCATGGCACACAGCAGGGGAAGGGCTGAAACGTCAGCGAATGTCAGCATTTCACACGTCAAATAAGATGGGAGCCCAAGGCCTCTGCTAACTCACTGTGGGCCCTGCCCATCACCCGCGGCCCCTCCCCTCCATCCCAGCCACAGTCTTACTAAGTTTTAACCAGGCTCTCCACCTGATTTCCTTTTGGGTCATTTGGCTCACTTTTAAACAAGTACTTGACTTTGCTTGGGACCAATGTCTAGATCTGGGTAAACCTACAACCTGCTCTCCCCTAGAATCAGCTGCGTGACTTCTGTCCAGCTCGCACACCTACCACCTGGAATCCCCAGTGGCTCAAAATCCCATTTTCCCATGTAAACCACGACCAAGTTCTGTTTAAGTCCAAGGGTAAAGCCCTGCGGGCTGCTGCCTGAATTCTTCCCAGGCTGGACATCTGAGATCTGCCATTTCATGTAGCCCATCACCTTCTTTTCCCAGTGCTCTGCCATCTGGGCTCTGAGTTCTGTTCAGACCCACTTCCCCATGGCTGGGCCCCAGGGCCACCCCACCCCCACCTCTGCCCACCTCAGGAATCCACAGGGCGCAGCTAACGTGCACCCACTTGGTCCCACTTCTAGTGGGCTTCAAGGCTCCTCCTCGCTTTGGGCAGAGCAGGCACTTTGGCTGGACACCCAGAGCACATGTCCGGCACAGCCAGCTGCCCGTGGGCACCTTGAGGATCCCATAGCATGCCTGGGGAGAGAGCAGGGAGGACACAGGTCAGAGGCAATGGCCAAGGTGCGTCTGCAATGTGCATTCAGCTGCAAACAGTCCTAGCCCCAGCCCATACTGGGAGCTACAGAGTGACGCTGCTACTCAGCCCCACCGAAGACCTCCTGAGGGACTGTAATGCAAAGGCTCCAAGGAAGCTCTGTGCAGGCACTGTGCACTGAAAATTCACCATTTCACAGTCCTCTGTGAAAGGGCTCAGCTCTGCCCTCTGCTGGGAGGACAGCCACTTCAGCAGAGGTTTCTAATCCGGGATGGATTTCAGGGGCATCCATGAACTCCCTTAAACTGAATACAAATTTGGGTATGTATGCTCCCCTCGGGCAAGGCCCAGAGCTTTCGTCTTTTTTCACAGGGATCTGTGGTCAGGGATCCTTCTGGTCACGCCTAGGGATTATGGACCTAAGAGCTGCTGGGTGTAAGGGATGTGAACAGGGTGAATGGGGAAAGTGGTGTACCACCTACCCACCTGCCACCCAGGAGAAGCCTCTCTGAGCTCCCCAGGCACTATTCCAGCAAAAGTGGCTGAGGGAAGGCCTCAAAGTCAGGGCTAGAGTGGGCCCACTGAGTTCTAGTCAGTTCTACATCTTCCATGAACTAGGCCCAGAGATGCCCCAGACCTACAGCCTTGGGGCTCAAGATCAACAGGGCAGGCTAGTCAGGCCGTACCTGGCTCATAATACTAATAATGTTAACAAATAGGAACAGCCCTTACTGTACGATTCTAACCAAATGACTCAGAGTAAGGAATTTAATCCTCAAAACGACTTACTTTTATTTATACTTGAGGAAACAGCAGCACAGAGAGGTCAAGAAACCGACCCCCAATCACACAGCTTGCAAAGGGCAGAGCCATGATTTGAAACCAGGTGGCCTGGCTCCAGGCTGTGCTCTCCATCACTAGACTGTGCTGCCCCGTTGTAAGTTGAGGAGCAGAGGACGGGGTAGGACGGTCCGTGGGCAGAGTCTGAGGGCGGCTGGCGGCAAAGGACAGGAAGACCATCCAACAGGCATTACTCAAATCTGGCTGAGGGGGCTAAACCCTGGCACCGTGGGCACTCACACCTTCCCTTCTCCCCACTTGCCCTCCTGAGGGGCCTGTGCCCACACCACTGCAACAACCCCACAGCCAGGGTGAGCGGTCAGGCGGGGGCCGCCCACCTGGTGCACGCAGACGTTGCACTTGTCGCAGAAGACCATCTCGTTGCCATCTTCGCCCTCGGGAGAGCGGCACACGTCACAGACGACATCCTCATCGTACTCGATACCCAGCCCCTCCTGAGTCTCAATGGCCCGCGCCATGTTCTGGTGGCAGAGCGTCTCCAGCTCCTCCAGCACACGCTCGAGTGTCAGTTCGTCCAGCCCTGGCCTCTCTGTGAGGAGAGCAGAGCAGGGCGTCAGAGCCCAGCCTCTCCGGGCGGGTGTACAGGACCGTTTCTACCTGCACACTGTGTTTACTGCCTCCGGCCCCAGTTGCAACCAACTGGGTTGGACCATGCAAAGGCCCTGGGACCTGGTATGGTGCTGTGACTTCAGACCCTGCTTGTGACCACACACACACACTTGTGTACACACAGAGGCTATGGGGGTGTCTGTCTCTGGGATGCGGCCGCCACCATGGGGAACCCACTGCCTGAGCTGTGTGTATGGGGGGCACCTGAGAAGGTGGCTGAATCCAGCAGAGCTGGCTTTTCCTGGGACATGGTGGGCCTTCAGCCAGAAGGCCCATACCAGCTGACCCCAGCCCCATGTGTCACACTAGACTTCTAGGTGCTCACTCTTCATGTAACAGTCAGACTTACTAAGTGCGTGGGTGTACGCTCAGTCATATAATACTCCCCCAAACCCTGTAAATGACATGCTGTTACTGCCTCCACCTGACAACTATAGCAACTGAACCACAGTAATCAGTAACAAAGCAGGGACTTTCCCCCAGATCTGTGCAATGCCAAAGCCCAGCAGTGGCCACTGCCATTCTGAGAGTGAGGATGGTTTTAAAGAAAACCCTGTGTGGCCTGTCCCCGTCCCATTCTCACCTTACAGGTCACCTACCCATCTCCTTGAGCTCCGAGTTGATGAGTTCCAGCCAGTAGGCGTCAATCTCGTCCAAGTCATATCGGCTGCCCCCTGGCCAATCAGGCTGGGAGCCCTCACCAAGTTCAGAGCCACTAGGGGAAACCTGGGTAGGGGGGCCTTCCAACGGTGGAAGAATCCTAGGAATTCAAGAGAAGATATGAGGGGAGGGTGCCTTCAGCCTGCTATTCTTGCTGGATCTGAGGGCCACCCCCAGGGAGTTGGCCAACTTGGATGAGGGGCTAGCAAGAAAGTGAGGTTTGAGACTTTGATGCCAAGCAGAGCCTGCCTCCTTCCAGTCCCTCTCCCATCTGCCCACCCTGCAGAGGCTGTAGGAGGCCATTCCCTTTGCCATCCTGGGCAGTGCCCAGTGCCAGTCACTTTGGCACAAGTTGGATAGGGCTGGCTGGCCCCCAGGTCCTTCCGCATACCCTTTCAAAGCTGGGGAAAGGCCCCCAGAAGCCCCAGCCCCTCCTCCACCAGCAGGCTCAGGGACCCGAGGCCAGGGCTCCTCTGGGGTGAAGAGGATGCACCTGCTACAGTCCCAGGGTCACACTTCAAGTCAGCCCTTTCTCAGGCCATGGCTCTGCCTTGGAGGCAGCTTGCAAGGGTCCTCGCTACAGGGCAAGGTCTCCAAGCCCAGTTCCGCCACTTAATGTGTGACTCTGGATAAGCCACTTAGCTCCTCTGCACCCCAGAAAGTGGACCAATGATAACAGCACCTAGCTTCCATGGTTGGCATGAGGATTAAATGGATGAACACACATGGAGCTCTTAGAAGTGTGCATGGCATGTAGTAAGCGCTATACGCGAGTGAGCGTGTATTTTAAGACTTCTGGATATCACTTTGCCCCTTCTGAAATGGAATATGAGGGTTTTCTGCCTTGGGAGGGCACGGCTTCCTCTCTTGGCTCAGCTGTGTGCTGCCCCTCAGTTCCTAGTGCCAGTTCAGAATGCCAGCTCTTCCCACCCCCTACCAGTTGCCATGGTTATTGCTGTGGAGCCTGGCCTCCATCTGGCCGGCCTTGCCAGGGCTGCAAGGCCCCTTACTTGCCCGAGAGGCCTCCTGGGGTCGAAGGCAGGGCTGCCAGGGGCTGTGACTCAGCGCAGACTGGGGAGGGGAAGGCAGAGACATGGAACAGCTATGGGGAGGGTACTGGGGCTTCAGGAAGAGCCCCGGGTGTAGGCAAGGGGGCAGGTAGGATGAAGGGCAAGGGTGCCGAATAGCCTCCAGGCAGGAGGGAGGCCCAGAGGAGACCAAGGGAGGCAAGGATATAAGGGAGGGGGCTTAGAGTCACCTTGTGCCACACAAGATGCCCAGATTAAGGAAGGCCCTAGGCAACAATAATGACGTGATGCCCACCCCCAACCCCTAGACTATTTCAACTAGAAGCAATAGTATTTGCTTTGCAGGACTCTGAGTCCTACAGAGTTCTGCCTTTCCTTGGGAGGCTCTTACTTAAATTAACACATTCTTTCAAAAACACTAATTTTGCCACGACCCTGCTCTGTTTGTGTCCCCGGCATATGCTCAGCTGGGGTTTGGGATAGCCCGAGAGCCCACCACCTAATGGCATAACTATGGACACTGTGTACTCAGGATATACCTGGCCAGACCTCTTGGGGCCAAGATCACATTCCTTTCTCCGGGAAGCTGGGTTAAAGGGCTATCAACAGAAAAAGCATTTCCTGTGCTTCCTGGGGTGCTCATCTTCACCTGTCTGGCCTCTTCTGGCTCTGACTATGGAGGAAGCTCTCCTGTCAAGGGTGGTTTGATGTCACCCTCAGTCAAGGCCTCAGTCTTGGCTGCAGCCAGTAGAACCGAGGTCAGCGGGAAGGAGACAGGTGGCTGGGCTGGGATCTGGGGGAGGAGGTGGCGGGGGGGATCGTGGGAGGCTCTCACTCCAGAAGACCAGATAGAAAACAGAGGCTGGTTTTGCCCTGGGCTGTCTCTTTTGGCCACCCTGAAGAACAGTGCAGGCCCTCCTTCAGTTCATGATCTGACAGTGAGGGGTTCTCTTTATCCAGAGAAGTTTAGGACCATGAGGCGGGTAGACCTGCTGAGGGCCAGGGAGGACTGGGCAAGAAGAGAGGGATGGAGGGGACCAGGGAGGCAGTGGGGGAGGGCAGAGTCACCAAGCCAAGGTGACTGGGGCACAAGACTCTCTCTGGGCCACACAGAGGCAACCCAGGGCCTGTTCCTGTGGCCTGTGACTTCCTGGCCCAGCCCACAAGGCCCTGGCAGTCATGCAGGGAATTCCCCAGAATTTCCCAACTTCCTCCTCTATAAAATGGGGACAGCAGTGTGCCTTTTAGAGAGCTGATATGATAATTAGATGAGAAGATGAACTTAAGGCTCAGCACAGCAAGTTCTCAGGAACAGAGCTCCTGTGACAGTTCTGACCACGGCGCCTGCTGTGTTGGCTTCCAGGTGAGAGCTGTGCAGGGAAAGGAAGCCCGGCAGGTGGAGGTGCCAGGCTGCAAGGAGAAAGGGAGAGATGGGGCCCAGAGATATCTCCATGGGAGCATCCCTCCCCTTCCAGTCTTATTCTCTTCAAAGAGCAGGGATAGGCCAGGAGTGCCTGGCTCTTGTCAGCCTAGACCTATGTGTATGTGGGGAATGTACCTAGTAGGGCCAGAGCTGTGTGAACACATGCTTCCATTGTGATGTCAACAGATAAGACACCGACTGAAGCCAAATTACTTGTGTGGCGGCATCTACAATTAATTACCCAGGCCAGCAGATGTTTCCGGAACCACCTAACATTGACATGAGGACAGAGGACAAACCGCTGGGCCAAGCCTAATCAGGACTCGCCCTTCTCCGCCCAGCTGGTGGCCTACCCCTCTGCCTTGTTACATATGAATTCTCAACTAATCCTCACCACTACACTATCAGGCATATACTGTTATTAGATCAATTTTATGGAGAAGAAAACAGGTTCAAAGAGGTCAGCTACAGTTCTTTGGTCTGTAGAGCGGACGGGGTGAAGCTGGCTGGGAGACTGACCCACGTTTTTGGCCCTAGGCAAAGGACATGTAGAATAAAGTCTTTCTCCACATATACTCTCATCTAGAGAGGCCTGGAGCGTCCCTGATTCTCAGAGGGCCAAAGATAAGAGCCCTTGCAAGCCCAGGACAATAAGCACTGCCCAATACCCAATCCTCACTTGGCACCAAGTGAGGCTTAGTTTGTGCTTCGCCTCTGTAATCTCATGCCCAGCACAGGCCTGGCACCAGGCAGGCACTGGGTGTCTGTGAGCCCATCACAGGTGGGGCTGCCAGGGAAGCATCAGTGCCAATGTCAAGGGAGGTGACAGCTGAGATCTTTGCCCTAGGCCCTGGCAAAATGGGCCTAAGCGAGAGCCCCGGGGCTGCCAAGGCTGGAATGGACTGTCAATTAACACAAATCTGCCCAGCCCAGGCAGGCCGGTGTGTGGGGAGAGGGGAGGCCAGGACAGCAGGCCCCTATAGCCCAAGACACGACTTGGAGGGTTTCCCAAGGTGCAGGAAGAAGCACTTGGCCGAATTCTGTCACTGGAAGCAAGGCCCATGGCCACGAGGCCACCTCCTTACATGAGTCTCTCTGACCTACAAGACCACAAGGCTCCCGAGCCCAGAGAGAACTCAGCCCTGATCCAATCCTGATCCTAGGAGGCAGTGGGCCCTCCTCAGAATCTGATCATAGCAACCGTTTTATGGACATCTGGTGTGTGCCAGGCACTGGATTTCTTGCTCCCAAGAATTCCTCAAAAAGGTTTTAAGAAGCCAAGAGCATGGTTTGTCCCTATTTTAAGGACTAGTTAGAGGTCTGAAGATATCCCCAAGAAGATTTTCTGGCGGGACCCAGTATGGAATGACATCAAGCTAATGTCGGCCAGTTTTCACTGAGTGTTCGTGTGGGCCAGGTCCTGTGTCCAGGGCCTTCCACGCATCATTTCTCTACATCATCTCGACCACTGCATAGGGCAGGTGCTGTTGTTATCATTCCCATTTTATAGACGAGAAAACTGATGCCCAGAGAGATTACATTCCCTGACCCAAGGTCCCACTGAACTTGAGAGGCAATTTGAAGCCAGGCTGTCTGGCTCCACAGCTGAGCCCAAGCTCAAAACCTTGGCCTCAGAAGTAAAACTGCAGTATTTCTGGAACACTGCAATGTTTTTTTAAGAACAAAAGAAACTAAGAATAGAGACAGACTAGAAAGGAATCGCTTGACTTGTCCTAGCCTCCCCTTCCTATGGCCCCCTGGCCTGGGCTGCCCAGCTCACCTCACCACAGGCTCTGGAATGGCCTCTGCCCCAGCGGGCACTTGCACGCCTTTCTCCCATTCTTGTCGCCATGGGTCTGCCAAGATATAGTAGTCATCCGGGCTGAGCTGGTATGAGTCTGGGATCTTCATGGCTGTGATCAAATCTGTCCGGAAAACCTGTGGGGAGACAAGGTGGAGAGAAAATGGTTTCAGATCGTCTCAAGGTGATCTGCTTCACAGGCCAGGGCAGGAAAAGGCAAATGCTGAAAGCCCACTCAGTCAAAAATGAGAATACGAGACAGAAGCAGTAAGTACAATAACCCATCTTCTCTGAACCCAGCAGAGTGCTCTGCACACAAATCTCCAATAAACGTTGAATTGAATTTACATGCTGTGATCTGCTCCAGGACAGAGTCTGAGTGATGGATAGGAATGGACCTTAGAGGGAAGAGGAAAGACATGTGGGAAAGGCAAAAATACTGAGGAAAAAAATCAGCTGGCAGAAAGGCTTGTGTGAATGCAATACTGCCATGAAGTGTCTGCTTAGGGAATTTCTGTTGAAGATTCAAAATTATGTTTGTTGTTGTTAACTGCAGTCACAAGTGTAAAAGAAGCCAGGCAACTACACGCCAGGGCCTCAGGCAAATGGCTGAGGGAGAGGCCAGCTCTGGGAGAGCCTAGAGGGCAGCTGCCCGTGGGGCAGGGCCTCACAGTCCCCAGGAACAACGGCACCATATGCCCTGTTCAGTGGGCGCTCCGCTGTGCCATGCTCTATTATGAGGAAGGAGAAGCTCGTGGAATTCCTTCTCAATCAAGCCCTTCCAAACCCCTCGGGGCCAGGCCATGAGTGGACACACCCTCGTGCTTTGGTTTCCTTGTGAGCACTTGCTCACTCAAGGGGAAACTTCCTTTCCCAACGTTCTATCTGTGGCTCCCCACCCCAAAGCAACCTCCAGGCCCAGCCCCAGGAGCACTAGCAGCGCCTCAGCTGTTCCAGCTGCTTGGCCTTACCTGGGCCCCACAAAGGGCTGCTGCAGGACTTGGTGGCAGCCCTAGACACTATGTAACTTGCTTTGGTACCAACTTTCCAGTGAACATCACAAGTTAAAGGAGAGTTCATATCACAAAGAGAAGAGAAACCACTACAGGGAGTCCTCCAGGTCTCAGACCCAACTCCAAGCCCACGCCCCTCCCTGGAAGACTCAGCATCCACCAGCCTTCCAGGGGTGGTGGCCAGTCAGTGGTAACCTCTGCCTGCAGGAGGCCCCACCTGCTGGCCGTCTGTCTCACTTCAATCTAGGAGACAACTGAAAGGGGGCACCAAGGGGGCTCAAGGCAGCTTCTTGCAGAAATCTAATTAACGTCTGCTTCTAGCCAGAGAGGGCCCTTGCTTGCAAAAGGTCAAGTTTCTTGAAGACTCTATTTGCCAATATAATTTAATTGTTAAGACTAACACCCTAACATTTAATTAGGGTGTCAGTGTGAAAAAATTAAAATGAGATTACGATTAAATGCTAATTACACAGAAGATGAAATGTGGCAAAGATTTCACAACCCGGATAATTTGCATATCTTATTAGCCAGTAGCAAGACAACTGATATAAGAACATAAACTCAGGTAGTGGGTGCTTCTGTGCTGTCCTTCAGCAGTCTCCCCACTTCTGCTGGCTGGGGCCAGGTTATTTCCCTCCGGGGCCCCCTGTTCAGGACCCGGCAGGGGTAAACTGGACCCACAGCAGCCTGGTGACGGTCTCAAAGTTCTCCCAACCCTGGCAAGCCCTACGTGGTACAACACCTAATGCCCTGTTGCTCTGAATGCCACGAGCAACCAGCCTCCAGGGAAAGCCTGTCATCTTGCCCCTTCCAGAGCCCAGTGTCAACTGTGTGCCCCTCCAAAAAGGCACTGGTGAGTCTCAAATCTCTTGCTGTTCCCTTTTCCTGAGCTATAGTTCAAATGCTGCCTCGTGGGATCACCCTGGTCACTGCAACTCAGGGTGGCCAACCACCCAACAGAGCCGCTTTCCAGCCCATGGTCCTGGCTCACTTCTGAGCACGTACACTCCCGAAAATTAACTGGTGGGTGCATGTTCCTCGCTTCTTGTCATCTCTCCTGCCACACCTGTCCTGTTCTCTGCAACATTTCTCAGGGCTTGGCAGGGTGACTGGCACATAGTAGGTGCTCGATAAACAGTAACTGAGAGAACGATTAAATGGATGAGTGAATAAAAGGGCCCCTCTGGGGAGTTACCTGAGAAGTCTGATGACCCCAGCTGGCTCCTTGGCAGTGCTTTTTGAACCCCCATGAACTGGAGAAACACCTCATGGATACATCCAGAGCTGAAACAACCCAAGTACGAGGACTGAATGGATCAAGAGGCAGCCCTGGTCTGTAGGTACAGACAGAGTGCCAAGCCACACCAGCAGGGGAGAGGGGGCTCTGTCTTAGGAACAGGCTTGGTGCTGAGAACTCAAGAGCAGGAAAGGATCCCATGTTCAACTCAGGTAAGGAGATTCAGGAGAGAAAGAGAGTCTGGTCCCAAGAGAGTTGCAAGCTTCATCTGGTGTGACTGGATGCCCCTGGCCCCTTTGGGCAGAGGACTGATGGATGCACAGGAAGGGCAGCACTATCTTACAGGTACCAGTCAACACTTAAAAGAACACAATGTGTGCCCAGCACCAATCCAACGGCTGTCCTTGAATTAACTGTTAGTCCCTATTCCAACTCTGTGAGGTGGATGGTGTTACCATCCCTACTCTACATTAGAGAAACCTGGGACTCAGGTTAGTTTAATAACCTACACAAAGTCCTACACGTTAGCAGTGGCAAAGGAACCCAGACAGACAACTCTGGAGCCATCCAGCACTCGTCTGCAACCTCACCCCTCTTGGCCACTGGCTCACTGCCAAAGCCCTTGAATTAACCCAAAGCCAAACCAAGGGGCTTCCCCTAAGGCTGGAATATGCAAATCAGATGGTGACCTCTGCAAGTTTCAAGTTCTCCAGCAGCTTTCCACTGTCTTCCCCTGCCCTCAGGACGAGCCACGACTGCATTAGTACTCCGTCTCCCTCCCGAGCACGTCTCACACTTGGCACAGGGGAGGACCCCACTGGGACACTTCTCCCTGCCAAAGTGGGGACGGTCTGTTTCACCCTTAGGGTGTTACTCCAGCCCACAACTGCTCTAGGAAGGCTTCCCTGATGCCAGCCTGGGTTCTGGGCTTCCTCTGGACTCCCACAGCCCCTCTACTGGTATCCCTTGGTTTCCTGCCAGGCCTTCCCCACTAGAAGGTAAGCTCAGTGAGGTCTGGCCAGGCTACAGGCTGCAACAGTGCACACAGGGCCTGACACATGCTAGGTGCTAACTAAGGCTGAATGATTGAAGAGCCTCCCGTGGATCTGCCACCATCTTTCTGGGTAGCTGCCCGAGGTTACAGCTGGGGACTCTGTCCCTTCCAAAGGAACCCCTGAATAGTCATATAAAACCTGTCCACAAACAGGGCAACCCAAACATCTTTCTGTCTTGAATCACCAAAGGTTAGGCTTCCAAAAAAAGGCTCAATTATTCTCCTAAAATGCCTCTGAATTATTTACGAAAACTAAATAAATAATAAAACGGACACTGATGAACTGGAGGCCTTGCCATGGCAAGGAAGTTGGAAGCTGGAAAAGAAGCAATTTTCTAAGAATGTGAATGTTTACTATTTTTCTCTTTTGGCAGAAGTTGACAAATTGTCTTTAAAGGTCTGCTGCCTAGCAACCAAGTTCTGCTGAGCTGCTTGGGAGACGTTAATTGTAGCTTCTTCAAACAGTATGAAGAATGTTTAAAGGTCTAAAACTCTAACCTAGTAACCAATGTGAGTGCGAGAGGTGCCAACGCAGCTCTGAAGAGAGCTGGAGACCCTGCTCTGCCCAGACATGGGGAAACTGCATGGGGCTTGCCTTCTAGTTCCTCTTCCCAAGACTGAGACCACAAGCACTGAAAAGTCTGTCTATCTTTCCGAGCCTATTTTCCCACGGAGAACCAAAAATGAGCTATGCCAGAAAGCACGTCATGTCTGAAGTTGGACGTGATCTCCAAAAGAAGATGAAGACGATGACGACAGACAACTTTCAACTCTGCTATCTTCAGCATTCCTGTACATGATCGTGAGATTTATGAATAGTATTTGAACATTTCATCCTGGGACCTTGGTTTCTGCTTCCTTTTCTCAAGAGTAAAGTATTATATATCACAGTGTATTTCAGACCAAGAGGCACCAAGGGGAAGTTCCGTTACTTAAGGAAAAGCTCCAGCACTTATCATAATTACAAAATACAATTATCTGTGTAATTATTTGTTTAACATCCATCTCCTCTAATAATCAAGCTGAGAGAGGCAGAGACTATGTGTCCTGCTTATCATTGTGCCTATTTGTGGCACAGTGCCTGGCACACAGCAGGTATTCAAGAAATGTTTGTGAAATTAGTGAGTGAGTGAGTGAATGCATGAACCCCAGGATTTGCCTAAATCCTATATGACTAAACTCTGAAACTTCCTCTCTTGCCTAGCAGGGAGAGTGAAGGCAGAGGGCTGGCCCAAAGGATTCTTCCAGGCAGAACTCAGGAACTGGTCTTGGTGGTTGTCCCAAAGCCAGTGAAAATGGCTTTGACCAGGACAGCCTCTCCTTGCCTTCTATCCACATCAAAAGGCCCAGTGCAAAGCTAGGAATGGCCCCTCTCTCTAATCTCCCAAAGGATGTATGACAGTCTGTCTTGGAAGAGCCATGTAAAATCACTACCAAATGCTTCATTTGAAATTTCTGTGTTATTCCGAGCACCTCATCTTATTAGAAAGGACAGCTAACAGTGAAAAGTAATTGCCCTACTGTAGCATGCTAGGTGCTACGCTAAACGCTTTATATATACAATCTCATCTATTTCATATTCCCCCCACTTTACAGATGTGGGGACCAAGACTCAGAGAGGTTAAACCACTTGTCTGAGGTCTGCCCTGTGCTTTAACCAATGCAGTCCTGCCTGCAAACCAGTCTGCTATTTCTTCTCTTAAAAAAAAATCTCTTTCTTGGGCTGGAAATTGATAAAGTATCTCAGCCAAGAGCATACTTAGATACTTAAAATTAAGCATAAAACACCAGAGAAGGGCTCTGGAAATAGCTTCCCAGTCCTATTCAAGCTACCACTAGGCTAATTTGGTCAGACACTTACACACACACACACACACTCAACATCTCTTTCTCTTTCACAAGGATAACAGCACTTCCTGCTCTTAAAGAGAATTTATTACACACATTTCTTTTGCAAGACAAGTCCCAGAGGCCGGGAGGCCTTTCCAGCTGGCGGGAGCAGCAGTGTTTCTGACTGTATGAAAAGTGGATTCTGCCCCCCACCCCAGAGCAGTGGGAGGCCCAGTGGAAGGGCTCCCCTCACCGCCCGCCTGCCTGCCAGGATAGCAGAAGAGCTGTTGGCTAGAAGCATGGCTCAAAACCACAGGGTCAAGCAAAAAAAACCCTTTTCTGGGGAATCTCCTATTTATTCTCAAGTTTGGGAGCACTCTGCCTTTCACTACAACATATGCCATCACTGTTTTAATATACGATATTGTGTCATTTCAAACATTTGGATAATACCTCTGCTCCTCCAGGAAAGCACCTTATTTATCCCATGGCTTTGCACCCCAACACCCATCTGGCCACCCTTGCATCCACCCAGGGGGGAAGGGGCCCATTTTCAAAAGCAATGGGTCAAGCAGAAATGCAGCATTCTCACCCTCCACTTTCCTAGGGAGGGCCATCCTTATATAGGAACTTTCACAGACACTGGATCTGGAAGACCTCCACTGGGGGCAGAGGCTGTTCACAGGGTCACCTCTTTCTCCCAGGCCCTGTTCCAGGGATGAGAGGCTAAGGACTGGTGAAGGGCCCCTGAGGAACCCACAGGGAAGCCCCCCATTCTCTCATCTCGAGGTATGTACAGTTTGTCACCAGGGCCTAAAAAGGAGCCCAACTCCTGCCCACCCGTTCTGAGACCATCCAGGCTTCCATCCCAGGCATGGCAGCTCCACCTTCATTCACATCTGGGCTCTCCCCGACCCTAGGCTCCACGGGCCTCAGGACAGGACAGTCACACCTACAGAACAGACACTGCAGGACAGCACTCTACAGACAACCACCCTGAGGCACACAGAGAGACTATACTTGCCCAAAGTCTCACAGGTCCTCAGTGGCAAGCTGGCTACATCTCTCGTAACGGACACTTTCCTGTGCAGCACCTGCATCCTGCTAACGGTCAGAAGACAAGGTCCCCAGGGACAGGGCCTGTGCTTTCTGTGTCCTTGGCACTAGGCTGGGCCTCAGAGGTGCTCTCAAGTGTTTGCTGAGTTTAATCACTAAGGTCCTAAAGACCTATCTCCCTGCCCGTTGGCTGACTTCTGGGGACTCTGACTTCCTGAAAACACAGCTTTCTACCTCAAGAGAGCCTGTCTGGGGAAATCCTCACTTCTCAGCCTGCTCCTCTATCTCCCTCTCTGCCCCAGGCCTGAGGAAGACATGGCTTCAAAACAGCAGTCTCCCAACCACAGTCTCCCAACCACCTGGCTTCCAGGTCTTTTCTCAAACTGCCCTTCCCACCCATGCCAGGCCGAGGGCTTAGCAGAAACCTGTCAGTCCCATGGCCACTGCGGGAGAAGGGAGGAGCTACGGGTGATGCCACACCCACATGGCCAGCATTTGTTTAGGTCACTGAACCAGGCTGGAAGGCCTTCCCTTCTTCCCTCAACTTTCAGTGAGGACCAAGCCGGAAACTCCCATCCTAGCAGATCAGGGAAAAAGGTAGTTCTTAACTGGTAGTTCTTAACCCTGGCTTCCAGCAGGAGGGCTTTGAAAAAGTACAGGTGCCTGGGGCCCTACTCCAAAGCATTCAAGCCAGAATTCTTGAGAATGGTATGGGATAGGGGTCTGATATTGGTATTTTATAAAATAATCCCTGGTCTGCGATCTCCGTCAGGCTCTCAGAGGTATGACCCACAAAGTTATGTTCACAGTATTTAGTGAGGCAGGTCAGGTCAGAAACCCAAGGCCTCAGTGCAGTTTATAATACCAGCTCTCCCGGGCTAGGATAATCCCATCCTCTCCTTCAGGACGGGCCTGGCCAACTTAAGCACCAAGGTACAGAGCTCAGCTTTGTTGGGATCCCACTGGCAGGCAGAGTAGAGGAAGGCAGCAGCCTGTGTTCTTGGGGTCAGCCCTACCTTTTCCCTCCACTGCCAAACAGATCCTGGGGCCAACTTAAGACTAAGTGTACTGCCACCAAAAATCCCAAACCAGCCTCTCAGGAATCCCAGGGCCTGTTCTTTCAGCCCCAAGTACTAAGGCCTGCAGTCCCCTCTCAATCAGGCTGAGGGAAGCCGCCCACTGGTTAAGGGCCAGAATGAGAAGCTGGGCCTCAAGGCCTCGGCCCTGTCCAGGGTCCTGACTCCTGGTCAGAGCATTCTGTCCAGCCTGGGGCCTCTCCCTCTGGTGTGCAGGGCGCCCCTTGATTTGCACCCTCAAAGTGCACATATCATCTCAGGGGCTGCCCTGCCAGTCTCGTCTAAACCCATTCCCTGCCCTATAACTGGCGGCTTCTCTATAGGCCAGTGCTGCTGTCATGCTAAATACTCCTGATGCTCAAATCCCCATTCATCACTGTCCATCTTCAAAGATGAGGAGACGAAGAGAACTCTGAGTCCCGTGGCTCTGCATGCAGCCACCAGGAAGGACTCCTGCACCACACACATCAACTTGCATGTATTGAAGCTGGGAACTTGAACCAGACTGGGAGCAGACCGTGTGTACAGCCTGAAAACCAGCTCCCAGGCTTCTTACTCTGGGACTGAGTGGGAGGGACTCCAGAAGCCCTTTCACCAGGGTGTCGGAAGCCCCTTAGCCCCCAGCACCAGCAGATTAGGAAGGCCTTTCTCTCCAGCCCGTGCATAGAAAGAGAAGGGACAGCCCAATGAAGAGATTTAGTGTGAGCATTATCTGCCACCAAATCCTCACTTTCATCTCTGCCTTCTCTAGAGCCAAATCATTTGGAAGCTTTCATCGATGGTTTCCTCTCTGCCCCACGAAAACTTGGAATTTATGCCGGCTTATGGCTCAGCCTCCTCGCTAAGGGGACGAGGGAAACCTCGCAGGCTGCTCTCCCACCTGCTGTGGGAGGAAAAGCTTGTCCTTGGCGACAGTTCAAGACAGGGAAGACTTCCTCAGCCCTCCAGGAGCCTAGGACTTGAGGGCGTCAGAGGCCCTCCCTGCCCCTGCAGAGACTTCTGGGCTTGAACCCAGGGCTGTGCACAGCCAGTCCCCATTCAGCACCCGTGCAATGGTTCGATTCTATTTTTAGGTGGAGAAAGGTTCAAAGGCCCTGCGCAGGAAAATCCAAGAGGGAGGGGAATTCTCAGCGCCATGCAAATCACACTTTCCCCTCAGCCTCTGCTTGACACCTGTTTCCCCCTAGCCAGCCGGCCTATCCTGGTATTGATAGCAGTCTGGTCCCCAGGATCTCCGCCCAGAGCAGAGGCCCCTCCTCCTCCTGCTGCTTAAAGTGAGAGCTAGGGGAAAGAACTAAGCCAGCCCCAGGGGCTCCCCGGAACTTCCCCTCCATTCTCCAATCTGAATAGCCCATGAAGGCAGTGAGGAGGTGAGATTCTCAGAGGCAGGTTCCTCAGCTTCAAAACAGCAGGATGACTACTGCCTTTCAGGACCAGGGAGACACAGAAGGTGGCTAGGGTTTTACTAGTCCAGCCCAAGTAGTAACTGCGAGCCGCTGTAGCTCTCAAGATGCGGGTGGGGGTAGAGAGGTGGTCCCAGGGACTCCCGGGACCCTAGCACACTCTGCCTCCTACTTCCCAATGCACAAGAACACAGCCTGTCCACCCACTGGGCAGGGCTACTGTTACTCGCTCAGACGGGTTGACTCCTTGCGAGCCCATACACTGAAGCCCCCCAGGCTCCTCTGTCCATGGAATTCCCCAGGCAAGAATACTGGAGTGGATTGCTATTTCTCTCTTCAAGGGATCTTCCCGACCCAGGGACAGAACCCTATTAAGAGCCTCAAGAACAACATCTTCGCATGCCCATGTCACTCCCAGTTTTTATTCCAGTCCTTACGGCATTCCTGGAGAATGCAGTCCTCCTGTCTCCACCCCTCCACTGCAGGGCCAAGGGAGGACAGTTGGTTAAGGGACGGGAACAGGATGCTTCAGAACTCAAATCGGTGTCCCCACCTCCAATCCCCAAAAAAGATGAGTCCCAGGGTAGGCCAACTCCGTAGGGAGTCCTTTTTCAAACGCAAGGTTCTGTGGAAGACAGCCCAAGGGACTGGCTAAGGACAGCAGCTGCTGGATCACCACTGCTGCGAGGAGAGGAGAAGAGGTTGCCAGGCTCAGAACAAAGATATCTTCCTTCAGTCCAGGCCAGGGCCAAGTGCTTTGCCCTGGAACTCTGAGCCTTCCCCACACTGGTGCTGTTGGCCCCAAGAACTTCACATTTTGACTATATATATAACCTTAGGATCCTCAGTTTCCTTACTGTAACAGGAGGGTTAAAAAAAGCAAAGTGTCCAGCCTGTGTGTGCGTACTAAGTCACTCAGTCGTGTCCGACTCCTTGTGACCCTATGGACTGTAGCCCGCCAGGCTCCTCTATCCATGGAATTCTCCAGGCAAGAATACTGCAGTGGGTTGCCATGCCCTCCTCCAGGGGATCTTCCTGACCAGGGGATCGAACCTGTGTCTCCTGCATTACAGGTAGATTCTTTACCGCTGAGCCATCGGGGAAGCCCTGTGGCCTGCAGAACAATGTCTCTCTTAAAGGTCAGACTTAAAACCACTCCACTGGGGACTCAGGGCTCTTGCAGCCTCATCTGTTCCAAAGGTCTCTTCTGTGCCCACTGTAATGCACTGAAGACCTAAGAGGGAGCAATGAGGCTCTAGGATGTGATCTTCAGGGGCTACAGGAGGCAGGGCCCCATGTCCATTTGTCTACCTACTTCCAAAACTCTCTACAGCTCCAGATATCATAAACATCTCTACCTGTCCCAAAAGACAGGGTCCAAGCAGGGAAGGAGTAAAGCACAGGTGCATGTGGAATGGGCATAATAAGGAGTGGATGACCTAACTGGATGACTCTGAAGACTCCATCCTTCATCCCTACATCAGCAAATCCTATCACTCTTAGCTCAGCCTCCAAAATGTCCCATATGTCCTACTGCTTCTTACTCCACTGCAATCACCCAGCTCTAAGGCCACCATAATTTCTCTCCTGGACAACTGCTAAAGAAGCCTCCCTGCTCCCACTCTTGCCCATCACATTCCCTCCCCATCACAGCAGCCAGCAGGACCTTTCATTAAAACATCAGACTATGTCATTAACCTGCTTAGAATCCTTGAAAGGCTCCTCCCCTCACTCAGATCAATAAGAACATCTTTACAACAACCTACAACGTTATGAGAACTGGCACTCCCAGCCTTTCCTCTCAATCACTTCACTCGGCCACACTGGTCTTATTTTGCAATGGCTGCGTCCTCTTCCAGGAGCCCCCTCTCCCCGTACACCTGCACTCCCCCACACGGTCCTTCCTCTCCACAGGTCTCTGCTCCTCCACTCTGCTCCACTCCTCCACACCTCTCCACTTTTGTTTCATCTTTCTCTAGGATACCTGTCATTACCCACCTCGGAGGGCTTCTTTTCGTTCTGCCGGGGCCAGCCCGATTTGGTGCTGCTGGGCAGTTTGGAGCATCTTGATGCAGATGTAGCGTGACCTGGAGAGAAAGCACAGCCCATGAGGGGCCCCTGGAAGGCCAGGCCCACCACCCACCCATGTCCAAGGAAAGGAAACCTGTAAGGCAAGCTCTGGCTTGAATGTTCAGGAGGTGGAGACCTCTGTGAGCATCTGGTAGACTGTCCCTGCTCTGGGCCTCTCCAGTGATGAATGGGGACATGACGCCTCCTCCACTCACCAACCAGGAGAGACTTGGGAGGTGAAAGGCAGCTGGACAAAGACTCAGTTTTAGCTTTCTGTGTGACCCAAGAGGGTTGCTCTAAAGTAGACACATAGACTTAAGCTTGAGCCCTGGCTCAGCCACGTATTAGCTCCTCATGATGGGCAAATGACAGTCTGAGCCTCAGCTTGCTTTTGTATAAAATGGGAGCAGAGAGTAACTATCTTCAGAGTTTTTGTGAGAATTAAGTGAGACCATGCCTGTAAAGTCTTAGCACAGTCCCTTGCACACAGCACTGCTTTGATAAACACTACCCAATGTCACTCGGGCTCTAAAGGCCCTTGTGGGACCACTAAGAGTGTATGTCACTATGGGTTGCTCCACTCCTATGGGTCAAACGAGCACAGCCTAGATGGGCAGTGGGGGGACTGGCGAGAAGGGAGTGTGCCACAACCCAGCCCAACTCCATTGCATATACAGGGCCCGGCTGCCAGGTGCTCGCCCTTGCAGGCGCCGGGGGCTTCAAGGGTTCCTTTGCCTGAAATAAAGTTAGAGGCAGAGGACACTGACACAGGCCACAGGCAGCGTGACTGCAGTCACAGAGGGCCAAATGCTGTGATCTGCGTTTGGGAGGAAGAGCCAGCCAGGTCAGACTCCAGGGCCAAGCTGGAGTCTGAGCAAACAGACCCCAAAGGACAGTGAAGGAAACCCGGAGGGAGAGAGCAGGCGAGGACTGGCTTCTCATCCTAGTGCATGTGTCCCTGAACCCTCAGGTTCCTGGGGGTTAGAGAACTCCAGGGACTCTAAGGGGGCCTTGAGGCTCTCCCCAGTCCCAGCTGCTCACCATGTATGTGAACAAGCTAAGGTCTACAGCTGCAGGGCTCCAGGGCCAGCCTCTGTGGCAGTGCAGCCTCTCTCTCAGCCTGGGCTTTCACCTGAGGGCACCACTAGGTGGGAATCTTCCTGGCAGCACATCTCTCCTACACCGGGCAGAATGGCACTCTTTACTCTGACTGGCTCATGCAGGCCTGGATTCCTGGGGCATCTGAGAAGAGCTGCCTGACGGTACCAGGGACAAACCCTCACTTAATGCAAACTTTTTTGCCTCCACATTTTAGAAGAGGCTCCCTAAGCCCCATTTTATGTGTAAGAGTGTCCCCCTCTGTCCAGCTGACATACCCAGCTCCCACACAAGTCTGTCTCTGAGATTCTCCTGCCAAGATCCCATGAAGGTCAGGCTCCTTCATTAATTTCTTCAGCAAACATTTACTGATCACCTATTATGTACTCCAGCCAGCCAGATATGGCAGTCAGCAAGTCATGACGTCTCTTACCAAGGGGCTTACTTTGATAAGGAAATGGCACTTAGTTAGGAAATAACACTGATCAGGCAATTATAATGAAGAGTGACAGGTTCTTTTTTGCCTGTTGTGTGGACACTTCCACGGGGCCCTGACTCAACAGCAGGGCCAGAGGGAGTGAGGTGTGTTCCTAGCAGCCCGGAACAGCACAGGCAAAGAAAGGCCCAGAGGGGAGTTCATCTGTTCCAACAAGAGCAAAACACATGGGGTTGAGAGCTAGAGGGCAAAGGGGAGCAGAGTTGAGGAGGACAGGAAGGCCCTGAAGGCCATGGTAGTGTGGGGATGTCAAAGGGAGCAGAGGGGCTCGGCCTGCTTCACGCTTTCATCAGCATGGAGACCCTGGAGCAATGTCCCACCCCCCTAGTCTGGGCCTGTGGTCCTGATAATTATTCAAACACTTTCCCTACAGAAGCCCCACATGGAAGGCCTTACTGTCAGTGGTATCAGAGTTGTCGCTGCTGATGGAGTACTTTCGCCTCTTCTCTTCCATCTGCAACGAAAATAGGCCCCATTATACTCACAGGCAGCTTGGGAAATCCTCAACCTCTCAGAAAACTGCCCGTCAATCTACCTCCCCACACTCAGCCCGCTGCAGAGAAACAATGAGAACAAGGCCATGCCCTAGCCTTCTCCTCAGGCAGTCTCCCCCTTCTCTCACCCACCTACATGGGCCCTGGGGCTGGGGGAGGGGACAGCATCTCTCAGCTCCTGAGCCCAGAGCCTCACACAACAGAGAATCTAGTCAAAGATGACAACGAGGGAGGACAAGGAGGGGTCACCAGCCGCAGAATGAGCAGTGACTTGGACCTGCCTCTGCCCAGCTCCCTCACCCGCCACGGAGTCCACTCTCACCTGCAAGCTGCAAGTGGCGCCCTGCTGGAGGCAGAGGAGGGAAAACAGAAACAAGACAGACTCCCCCAGGAGGACCAGGCAACGGGAGTTGAGGGGCAAGCCAGCCCGCAAGCACTGGGCACACCTTCTGCACATCCTGAGAGCGGCAGCCAGAGCGGCACGGAACTGGGGTGGGGCAGGGAGGCTCCGAGCTGGCTTCCTGAGCCACACCAGGGCCGGAGCGAACGGGCTGCGCTGCCCAACCTCCCCTCAGTGTCCATCTCCAGGTAAAAAGACAAACTCACTTTCCCTCCACTACAGTGCTTAGCTTCCAGGTAGAAGGGCGGCTCTCCCACACCGAGTTCTCTCCCCTGTTTCATGCCAACGCAGCTATCTCGTGTTCCTAACAACCTGGGGAGTTGTGAGCTATTAGCTTCATTTACTGAGGAGGCTCAGTGCCTTGTCCTGCTAGTGACTTGGCTGAACTGGGATTTGAATCCACGTGGTCTGATCCCTGAGCCCACACTGAGCTGCCTTTGTGCCCTTGTCAGCTCCTGCCTGTTGGAAGTGCTTTCCTCCCCACTATTTCCTCTAATCCTGCAGAGTCCTGGGTGGCAGAGCCTGCCCTGGTCCCCTCTTGGAGGGGAGCACACTGAGAGACTTGTTAACCTGCCGTAGGTCTCACAGCTAGTCAGTAGCTGAGTCCCAATTCAGGCAACAGACCCGGGGCTCGGAGCCCACGGTCCTTTTCACCATGTTTCTGTCAGCCTAGACCCTGGGCTGCCTCACTGTACACAGCAAAGGACAAGGAACCAGTGTCAGTAGTGAGAAAGCCCAGCTGCCGACCAACAGGGCTGCCCAGCCCCACTGTGAACCCCATTTGCCACCTGCTGTCACCCCAAGTCTGCTCAGGCGGAGCCCTGGGAGGGGTCACCTTATTTTACTGTGGCCTCGCAGAGGCCTTCGGAGCAGTGGCTCTCTAATGTGGGTTGCAATTACCCAGAACTCTGAGCTACTCAGAAGGACCCTCCGGGCCTCAAACTTGACCTTAGACAGGAGCTTTTCTCCACCCCCGTGTCTCCCGAGAGTAGGATTAGGATGGAAGGTTCACTGGGGCTGCTTGCTGCCCAGCTACAAAGGTGGAGGCCAAGTGCTCTCCAGAGGGTGTGGAGGTCTGGAGGCATGCCTGGTGGGGAGGAGCACGGATGCCAAGGAGGCAGGAACCAGAGGTGAAATGGCTAAGTACCCACTGCTTGGGGAGGGGTGCATCCTGGCACACAGGGACCCCAATGAGGCCTCAGAACCAGCCCTTGGTGCTGGTAGGCATGCTGGCTGCTTCCCTTTTGCAGGTGAGGAAAATGAAGCTCAGAGGTTAAGTGACTTGCCCAAGATCACAGTTCTTGTAAAAGGTTTCTCTGACTCAGGAGACCATGCTCTTGACCTTGAGGGACCTTGGGAAAGACACACCTCCCCAAAGACACAAACTGGATCTGGAATTTTACATAAATCTCCTGAACTTAAAATGCTGGCAACTGATTTAGATATTTAAAACACTTTCAGAGGGCCAAACTAAACACATCTGTGGGACAGAATCAGCTGGTGAGTGAAGGAGAGCAGCATAAAGCCCTCAGCACAGTGGCTAGCATTCCATATGGGTGCTGGTTATTAATACCACAGCAGACTTGGGCCAGGTGAACAGTTCTACCAGCCGCCACCCGAAGGCCTCCTCAGCAAGGCAGTGAGCTGTGTAGTAAGGAAGGTTCCTGCCAACAGAACCCCTTGACTGCCAGAACCTCCTCCTACTGCTATTTCCTGCTCCCCAGGACCAGTGTGACCTGTCAGCACGCAGACCTGCACCCCACCCTCAGCCAGCTCCTTCATGAAACACCCCAGAGTCCTCCTGGACAGTGTGTTATTATGGGAGCAGATTTTGCGGCGGCTTAATTGGAATAATAACTAGGCTTCAGAGGGAAACCACTGCTTTGCTTCTTTTCTTTGAACCAAGTCTGTTCGAAAGGTCTCCCTGCCTTAGGTAAGTCTCTTCTCAGTGGCCAATGAAGCCTCAAATGAGGCCTGGCCTCCCCTGCGGGACAAGGCTTTGCCCCATGACGTCCCCCTCCAACCCAGCACAGAGAACACGGAGGATTCTCACCAAAGCTGAAATCCAGGGCTACACGTGCAGGTGGGGGATGGGGGTGCCAAGACTTGATCTTGGCCTCTCTGCCTCTCTGCTGGCTCCCCTAACCTCTCCCAAAGCAAGGTCTGCCCTGGGAGAATATTCAGGGTCACGAGGCACTTACTTTTAGGGACAGAAAGTACCACAAAGGAGACTCTGGGAAAGAAGTGTCCCCTTTTCCTGCCATTGCCACCAGTCCGCTTGCACTCCCACACCTCCCCCAGCTATGAAGACACACACAGCTCTCCTCTGGGAGTGTGGATGTTCTAGAGTTCCCTCAGGGAGCAGCCTTGCTGTGCCTCCTCCACCCCACCGCTGACCCTTGGCAAGTGCAGTGGGTGCTCCCTCCAGAACACACAGAGAATCCAGCCGCCTTCCCCATCTTTACTGCTTCCACGCTGGTCCAGGCCAGTCTCATCTCTTGCAGGTCTCCTCATTCATCTCCCAACTTTCCCTACTGCTCCCTCATAATCCAGGATTCACACAGTGGCCAGAATGATCTTCAAAAAAGATACATCAGATCATGTCATATGGCCTATTTCAAATCTTTCACAGGCTCCCTGTTGATCAAGGGCAAAACTCAAGCTTCTAACCATAAGACTTTATATGATCTGGTACCTGCCTACTGCATATTGACCACCAGCCTGTTTCCCATCGCTTCCCCGTCGAACCAGCTTCCTTTCCTTTCCTGAAACGGAGAGTCTGCACCTCCAGACCTGTGCACAGGTGTGCTCTGTGTCTGTAATGGTCTACACGATCTAGGCACCTTGGACTTTTCATCCTTCAGGTTTCGGCTTAAACATCACAGAAACTGTGCCAGCTGCCTTATCTATAGAAAGCCCACCACCCAGTTACTCAGCTTCTTTAGAAGTGTTTGTTGAGCTACTTGTTGAATGTCCTTCTCCTTCAGAGTGTATGTTCTACAACAAGAAAAAGTGTAACTGTTTGGATCCTTGCTTGTCCCCAGTACCCCTTCAAGTTGTACCTAGCACATAACAGTGGTTTGGTACACACGAAGTGCTGAGTGTGTTCTTGTCTCCTCCCTCCAGAAGTGCGGGGCCACACAGCCCAGCCAGCTTGCTCGCAGCCTGTGGGAGCAAACACCCCAGCCCAAGATTTCGACCTGTTTGCACAGCCTGCCTTCCCCGTCTTAACCTCACACGTTTTCCAAGAGGCTTTATTTGGTTGGGCTCCTGGCTAATGATCAATGTCAACTCAGTAATAGGGCAGCAGTTTGGTGGCAGATGTTTTCTTGGCAGCACTAGCCACTGGTCTTAGTGGGGACCTCAGGTCTGGACTTGAAACACCAATGCCCAATGCCAGCCCCCTTTAAAGACCGCTCCGCAAATAAACTCAAATAAACACCCTGGGCCTCTATTAACGCCCCTCCAGCTGACCCTGGAAACAGTGGGTCTTTCAGGCCTGCTACTGCAGCAGCTCCCTGGGCAGTTAAAACACCTCAGCCTGGCCTCCGGCCTCTCCTCTCTGGGGGCCACCAGGCCTGCCCAGCCTGCCACCACACACAGCAGGATTTCGTCTTCCTCCTTTAAAAAGGGGAGGAAAAGGCTTTCAAGCAGGCAATTTACCATTCCAGACACAATCTTTCAAAGAGAAACAAAAACTCTCCCTGTCTGAGGCAGACCGCTAAGGCGTGTGTGTAATAAGATGCTAATACAATTTAATGATATTTCGGCTGGAAAACCTGTCCTCAGAGCCTGCTTGTGTCGGGAAGGCCAGACATTCAGAAAACAAGAGCTGCACACTCTTAAACCGTTTTAAATGGGGGTCAGAGCCCCACTCTTTCCTATCTCTCATTAACTTTAATGCCTTCTCAGGGACAGTAACTGCTGTGACAACAGTGATTTTGTACACAGAGATCCTCAGACTTGCTTCTCCAATCACAGGGAATCCTAACCCTCCTCCAACACCCATCACTGCACACCTGTCCCGGGGGCACCCAGCTCCCCTAGAACACACTCTCCACACCCACCCTCCAGATCCAGTTCTGAGGACATGCCAAGGGGACCCTGGAGACAGAAAGGGGCTTTGTCTACTCTGTCCTTCAGCACCTTCGCACACTACCCTCCACCTCAGAGAGGGCAAAGTTCAGCCCACTCACTCCATGAATGACTGCCCATTGGCAACTGCAGGGTCCTTCTGGTTCCTTCTTCAGAGAAGGGAGCTGGCTCTCTGGCCTACCTTAAAGGGGAGAGGTCAAAGGTCAGCTGCATTTGGGTACTACCCAGGTTATTAATAGTAAGAATAGCTAATACCAATCAGGTGCTTATCCCATGCCCGGCTTTGAGCTTAGTCTTCTTTTTTTTTATTTTTTTATTTTTTTATTTTTTTTAAAGATGAACATTTTTGAGCTTAGTCTTCTTTATGCAACATATCACTTAATCCACACACTCACCATGAGGCAGGTACTGTCAGTAACCACAGCTGCAGATGAAGAAACTGAGGCAAGGAGCAATTGCCACAGCTGGTGATTGCAAAGCCCCCACTCAAACCTTGGCTGTGTGACCTTAAAGAGAGCACCTTGCCCCCGGCACACAGTGCACACATCTACAACTTGGAGTATGGTTGGGGTGCTCCAGATTCCTGTGGGTTTCCTGAGAATCTTCCTGGGTTCCTCACCTTTGAGACATAGTGAGGATCTTACACGGATATTCCCCTCTTCAAACTCCAACTTGGCCTCCCCTTAGAGACCCCAAAGGGAAAACTGTGAGTCCCAAAAAGAGCCTGCTGGATGAGCTGTGAAGAATTTGGACTGGAAGCCTCTGACTGGGTCTTGGGTGTAAGATAAGTACCTCCCTGATAAATGGAACAACGATTAATCAGAATACCCTGCCCCCAACCTCAAGGATGTGGAAATCAGTGCCAAAAGCCTTTCCTCAAGATTCTGGAAGGACTTGGGGGCTAGGGATCAGAGTCCCACCTCACCTGTCAACAAAAGCTAAGTGGAGATTTCCGACTGCCTCTTGGATCAGTGTTATTGGCCATTCAGCCAGGCCATTTAGGGAAAGGAAAAGCACACTGGATGGGAAATGTTCTGGAAACATTTGCTGCATCCCGAGCCCAAACAACTCTACCCTTAAACACTTCAACTCCAAAAATGCCGGGGAGACCCTTGGCTAAACAGTTTCAAAACCAACATTCACTGCAAGTCTTGCTGCCTGGGGCGAGGACTTCCCTCAGTGAGGCATTTGCTGTGGAACCAAATGCTTTTCCACTCTAGACAACAGCCAACAACACTTGGGACAACTGAGAGGCCTCCAGATCAAACAAACATCCCTTTTTTCCCCTACCATGCAAACTTTCTCAATAAATTATTCGCCCACTTCGGATCAAAGCCTGTTTTTGCAGCCTGTGACCTAAAAAGCAAATAGCATCTCTTAAACATGAAAGCCCTCCTCCCTGCCTGGGTCGGCTTTATTACTCATTCCTTCCTCTTACAGTTATTCTGTTGTTATTTTCCTTCTCTGCTTGTTAGATCTTTCTGCGAGTCCCAACCCGCCTAAGGAAGATGGGACAGAAGAGATGGTGCCTTCACTTGGGGCCCTAAGGTGGAAAAGGAAGTCAGGGTAGGGGAGAAGCCAGCACCCTGGGAACCCAGGAAACAGGGCCAGGCCCGGTTGGCAGCTCCCTGCCCAGCTCTTCTGCCAAATGTCCTACTGGGAATTTTACCAGTGAAGGGAGGGAGTTAATGTCACCCTGGGAGGAGAGGCCAGGAGGCCCTACCACCACCCAGGCCCAAGACTAAGTTAGCAAACATAAACGTTAAAGGGACATCCTGACAACTTCTCTGGCCTCAAAGCTCAGGGTTCCTCCCCCTTGCAACAAAGGCAAGGTAGCAATCAGTTGTGTCCTCTCAGCTCCTCGGCTAGGAGTGCAAACGCGATGCCTCCTGATGCCCCCTGCAAACTTAAGACCCTGTATAAAAACTTCGTGTCTTGGAATTCCAAAGTGGGGGACGATGAGAGAGAATGCTAAGCGCGAGGGCAAGGTTTGGGAATTTGCAGAGACCAGAGGCGCCGGATGCTTCCTGCCCTTGGCACTGAGCAAAGGGAAACACAGCCCTTCCCGCCCCACCAGCCCAGGGCATGAAACCAGAAGACAAGGTGCTAAGGGAAAACGTCCCGGCCGGCAGCAAAGACTAAGGGGATTGGGAGGGGGGTGGCGCGCGCCTCCAGCCTGCCCCTAAAGGTAGTCCGCGGGACAGCAGGCTGGAGGCGCGCCGGCGTGATTCTGACCGCGGGAGCCGGGAGGAGGAGCCGGAGGTGGCTGCGGGGGGCTCCAGCCCAGGCTGGAAGCGGTTCGGGCAGGGGGTGGCGCCGGGAGGTGGCCTTGACCCGGGAGCGGAAGGAGGAGCTTAGGTGTAACGGGTGAGAGTAGTTGAGCCCCTTGGGGGTGGCAGCTGTGTGTGGTGGGGGACAGAGTGTGTGTGGGGAAGGTGGGTGTCCTGGGCCTCTAGAAGCTACAGTGAAGCCTTCCTGCTTGTCTCGCAGACATCCTCCTTTTTTGACATTAAAGCTACGAACCACCAAGCTGACCCCCTCTCTCCTTGGCCTGAAGTACAGGGTATCTCAGGGGCCAGGGATAAGCGGGAAGGGACCGGAGGGAGCCACAAGTCTGCACCCAGGCGGAGAGGAGGCGGGCAGAAGCCGCTCCGCAGGCGCAGGCGAGTGGGTGGGAAGGAGGGAGGGAGAGAGGGAGGAAGGAGGTGAGGCCGGGAAGATGCCACTGCCGGAGGCGGGGCGGGGCCGGGGATCCGGGAGAGGGACTGCAGCGGTGCTTGGTGGGGGCGGGGGCTGCAATGTCACTCATTTGGGGGTCAGGTGTGTAAGTCCCAAGCTCGGGGCGCCACTTGCCTACATCTTCCCAGTACCACCCAGGGATCGGGGTGGAGGCGGAGGGCAGGGGACTGCAGAACCGTCCCCTGAGCGGGACGCGAACCGGCAGAGTTGGGAGAAGGTAAACAAGGGCCACGCCCCCTGCCGTCGCCCCGCGGGCGCGCACCCGCCGCTCCGGCGGCCGCCGGTACATTTCCACTCCCAGCAGCGTTTCTCCCCCGCTGGACTCGCGCGCAGCCCTGGACGGGGATGGGGGGGGCTGTCCCCGACCCCAGCCCGCGCCCCCCGCGCTGGAGCTCTGAACCCTCCATACTCACCTGGAAAGGGTATCCCCCGCCCCTCCAAAAAACTGCTTAATTTGTGCAGAGCCTCCGCGCCCGGGAGCCGAGCATGCTGCCCCCGCGTGCATAGCCCGCGTGCACCCAGCCGGGAGAGGGGGCAACAGGGCGGAGGCGGTGGCCCCCGGAAGGTGTCTGGGACCGGACCGGCTGCACGTGAGCCCAGCGCGGGGTCATGTGCACCGGCTCGACCCGGTTCGGCGCCCGGACGTGCTGCGTATCAACAAAATGAAACTCGGGGAGACAGGAGGGCAGATAGCCCCGGGTCCTCCGAACCCACGTCCCCGGGCGCGCGACCTCCTCTCTGCACAGGTCTCCAGCCGCAGCCCCTCCGCCCAGCCAGAGCCCGCGGGGCAAGTTGCAGCCCAGGCGCGCCCCCGCCCGCCCGCGCCCCCTCCCCGGCCCAGGGGCGCTTTGCCGCAGTCATTAATAAAGAAGGTCGCCAAGCTCACCCTTCCAAAAGTTGTTGTTGCATGCGCCCCTCTCAGCCTCCCCGCAATGTACTCTTTAAAACACGGCTGACCAACATGCGCAATCTCCCCTGTGCTGTGCATCGGCAACCCCCCCCCCCCCCCCGCCCCGCGCGCGCTGGCTTCCTAGAACAGGCAGCCAGCAGGAGAGAGAGGGAGCGAGCGAGCAAGAGAGAGAGAGAGAGGGAGCGAGAAGCGCTGGCAGATCTGTTGCAAAAACACAAAATAACGCCGTGGAGATGCGCAGGGCCAGTCGCCGGGGGCTGGATCTTACCTTGCTCCGCGGTGCCCTGCCGAGGGGCGCTACCCACGGTTACGCGCCGCGGCTGGGGCCGGCGTGGGAAGGATGCTCCTGAAACCCGGAGCTCCTGGGGCCGGCGCGGGCGGGCGGGGGGCGCGCATCCATCCGGGGTCGTGGCGAAGGAGGTGGCCGGGGCCGTGGGGTCCCCGGCACCGCACCCTGGCCGGGGACGGTCAGCCCGCTGGACCTAAGCCCTTGACGCTAGGAGTGGGCTCAAAGTAACTCCATGGACGCCTCTCACCCACCCCCCCAAATAGCCTCCAACTGCGATGGCCGCGGTCGGCACCATTCACCAACCCCCCTGTGTATGTTTCTGTTTCTTTTTAAACCAAGACTTCCTTGTGATCTCTTTAGAAAAAAAAAATGTGTTGGGGTGGGGGTGGGGTGGGGGCAGGCGGGAGGAGCGAGGGAGGGGGAGTAGCCACTTTTTTCTTATTCACTCGGATCTCCACTCCTGACCCCCCCGTCTACCCCCCCGCCCAGTTGTTTGGCTCCAGCAGCGGGTTCAGGTAGCGTTGCAGGCCTCCGGGTGGAGGGCACCCTGCTGGGCCGCCCTCTTGCCTGCACCTCGGGCCTGTACTCCCCAAGGGCTCTGGGGCGCCCCCAGCCCGCCCTGTCCCCAGGGCCAGGCCCAAGCGGCGGCTGCGCCCGTGCAAGTCCCATCAGGTCTGCTCACACTTCACACACTCACACACATACCCCGCCCCTCCACTCTCACTCACACTTTCTGCTCACACCCCGCCCCCTTCGCGCCCCAGACCGGGGCGGCGCCCCCCGCAACCTTTAAAAAAAAAAAAGCAAGCTTATACTTAAAAAAATCTTTTGGCGCCATATTAATGACGTACTTAAAATTTGCCATTTCTCCCTGCGTCAAAAAGACGTTTCTTTGCAAATAACAGCCTGAAGGCGACACTCGCGGAGGGAACGAGGTTTGCACAGAGCACCCCGCCTCCCGGGGTTCCAGCGCTGTAAGACCCTCGCTCTAGGCCCTGCTGGTTAAATCGCTGGATTAAAAATGCGAAACGAATAAATCGCGTGGCGTTTTGCAGCGCCAGAAGTGAGCAGAAAGTGCTGGCAGGAGCGGAGGGGAGGGGCGCGCGCCAGTCTGGGGGAGGGGGCGCGGCTCTCCTCCCCCACCCAGAGCAGATGGAAACTAACATCCCGGGCTGGGGAAACTTGAAATTGTGGGCCACCTCAAGAAGGAGGGGCGGTCCGTAGAGAGGGTCCCTCTCGGGTTCGTCGCCCCCTCCCCCCGCCCGAGTGCCTCCTGGCGCCCGGCTCAGCCCCGCATTTCCGGGGGGTAAAGAACGCAGTGATGGGTGAGTGGGTGGGTGGCTGCACGTCCTGGTTCCAGTAGGAGTTTGCCCGAGGGTATCCACTTCCCCCTTGCTCCTTCCCACTCCCCTTAAAGGGTTAAAAACCAAGGGGCAACTTCCAAGGATTGGCACTTGGCGAGGAAGCGGGGCGCCCCTCTCCCCACCCTTCGCCTCCTCGCCCCTCCTCCTCCGGCTCCACTTCCCGACTTGACCTTGTGGTGCACAAACAGTGCGCTGGGATCCTCGCAGTTTCTGGAAGAAGAGCTTGCGCTCGCCAGGCAGGCGGGCTGTCGGGCGGCTCTCGGGCGCTGGCGGGGCCTTGGGTCCGTTCCCGGAGCCGCGGGCCACACCCACCCAGCCCGCTGCGCCCGCCGCACTCACCTTCTCTCGAGGAAGGAGCCTGGCTGGCCTTCTGGATGGGGAGAAGTGGGGGGCAAACTGCAGCCTTCTCAGATGCTCCCAGCTAGGGAGGGGGTGGTCTGGACTCAGGCGGGGTTTGGGGGAGGGGGAGACCTGGGAGCCAGGCCCAATATCCTCAAAGCATCATTGCCAACTTTTTCTAACCCCTCCTTTTTGGCTGTCCCTCAAAGATGATCCAATAATTTCTTCAACCTCACCTTTGACTTTGAAGGCACGTGGGTGAGTTGTGAACTGAAACAGGAACCGCCTCCCCTCTCCAAGACTGAAGGTTGTTTATCCTTTCTTTTCCGTCCACCCCTTCTGTGGAAAGATAAATATTCAATTTACATAAGATGACATTTATGTGACAATTAAGAAGATTCCCCGATGGAATGTTGTGAACACATTTGCTTATAGGAGAAATAAATCCAATAATAAACAAACTCATAATAACAGCACAAATCCTCAGACAGGGCGGATTGTCTACACAACAAAGAGGGAGATGATGGATGCTGAAATAAGCACTTTTTGCCACAGGAAAGAAATACGAGCTCCAAGGGAGTCACTGCAACATTTCTCTTCCTTGGCCTTCATTCACAAAGTCTAGGGAAGCTTGCCAGCAAGATTGAGGGGCTGGGTATCACCTCCCAATTAGATCTGCTCCAGCGTTCAGTAGTCGGTAGGTTTTCCGAACCTCAAGCTCAGTGTCCAGAAACAGGTGTCCCAGACTGAGCATGTAACAAAATGGTTAAATAGGGAGGCTCTAATTCTGGCTCTGCAATTCCAAGGCTGCTTCATATGGGCAGGTGAATTCATCTCTGGGTCTCTTTCTCCTCTTCTGTAGAATGGGGTGGTTGGAGGCTTCCTGAGGCCATATATATATGGACTATAAGTGTATAGCAGGGCCTGACTCAGTGTATATGGTGCACATAGCACTTCCTGGTGCCTACATTTTGGAAGAAGAATACACTCCCTGAAAGCTGTTAGCACTAAGAAACTGAGGGACATATACAAGATCTCCCACTGTGGGCCAAAGGGAAGGCCAGGAGAAAAAACTGAATGATTGTGGACTTCATGGTCAAGGTCCAGATGGTAGCTGCATATATGAGGTGAGAGTGGAGGTACCAAGTTACAGTGGCACAATTGAAGGGAACTGCTCTTGTTAGACCTAGTTGTAGAGGGTTTACATGTAGGAGAGGACTGGACAGGCTCCTCCTCTTAGCCATCCTGATCCCATGGCAAGCAGTTATTAAATGACCTAAAGGAAGAAGAGGGAGTGAATGACCATTTATAGGGCACCTGATCTGGGCTGTGGACTGTTAGTCATCCTCCATCTGCAGGAAAACCGCATGTTACCTATTCAAAAGATTTAGCAACTTGCCAACAGCTGAACAGCTAGCAAGTGGCAGCAGAACGGGCACCTAGTCCAGCAGACCCCAGGACCCATGTGCTTTCCATTTTACCACACTGCCAAAAATACAAAGTACTAGCATGACTGGTTTGATTGGGGATGGGAGCCTGATTGCTATATTGGCAAGAAATAATTGTATGAGCTGCACTTTTTCTCTGAGGTGGTTTCCCTGACTTTGGGTGAGCTCCAGGTCACCTAAATAGTCCTTGGAAGGTACTTCTTGCTTAGGATGGGGTACTCCATTAGAATCCTTGACTTTGCACAGTTCTGTGCTACTGTTTAAGGTTAACCTTGGAAATGTAAATAGAATGATAGCATGGAGTCTAATTATAACTCCTCAATCCTTGTTAAAACTTTCACAAATCATTCATTAACTTTTTACGGAAAAAGAGAGAGAGAAACTTGGTGTCCTTGGAGATGTAATCATTAATTATTTTCAACAAATATTTATTGAGTGCCTTCTGTATGTTAAGCATCATTCTAGGTGCTAGGAATACAGCACAAACATGATAGAAAAAATGCGTATTCTCTAGAGGCGGAGCCAAGATGGTGGAGAGGGAAGACACAGAGTCAGTGTCTCCTCACACATAGGATACTCACCACACTGCTGGTGAGGGACCTCCGACAACCAGGCAGACAGGAGGAACCCAGAAGCAACCAGAAACCAACACAATATTGCAGAGAAATTATCCTCCAATTAAAAAAAAAAAGCCTATCCTGACTTTCTAGTTAAAGGAAATACATAATTTTTTAAAGTTGAAAAAAACTTATATTTGAAGGTTAGTAGGTGCTGTGGAGAAGAATTAAGTAGAAAGGGGGATAGGGACTGTGAGGATGCAATTTAAATAGAATCCTCAGGGAAAAGCTTGCTGAGAAGATAGCTTTTGAGTAAAAGGAGATGAAGGAATGAGTTGTGAGGGTTTATGGAGGAAGAGCATTCTGAGATAGGGATTCTTTTTTTTTTCCTTCTTTCTTTTTTATTTTTTAAATTATGAAAGTATGATAACACATTTACAGGAGACTTGGAAAATCTCCAAGACGGACGGGTCATAGTGGAGAGGTCTGACAGAATGTGGTCCACTGGAGAAGGGAATGGCAAACCACTTCAGTATTCTTGCCTTGAGAACCCCATGAACAGTATGAAAAGGCAAAATGATAGGATACTGAAAGAGGAATTCCCCAGGGTGGTAAGTTCCCAATATGCTACTGGAGATCAGTGGAAAAATAACTCCAGAAAGAATGAAGGGATGGAGCCAAAGCAAAAACAATACCCAGCTGTGGATGTGACTGGAGATAGAAGCAAGGTCCGATGCTGTAAAGAGCAATATTGCATAGGAACCTGGAATGTTAGGTCCATCAATCAAGGCAAACTGGAAGTGGTCAAACAGGAGATGGCAAGAGTGAACGTCGACATTCTAGGAATCAGCAAACTAAAATGGACTGGAATGGGTGAATTTAACTCAGATGACCATTCTAATACTGTGGGCAAGAATCCCTTAGAAGAAATGGAGTAGCCATCATGGTCAACAAAAGAGTCCAAACTGCAGTACTTGGATGCAGTCTCAAAAATGACAGAATGATCTCTGTTCGTTTCCAAGGCAAACCATTCAATATCACGGTAATCCAACCCTATGCCCCAACCAGTAACACTGAAGAAGCTGAGACTGAATGGGTCTATGAAGACGTACAAGACATTTTAGAACTAACACCACCCAAAAAAGATGTCCTTTTCATTATAGGGGACTGGAATGCAAAAGTAGGAAGTCAAGAAACACCTGGAGTAACAGGCAACTTTGGCCTTGGAATGCGGAATGAAGCAGGGCAAAGACTAATAGAGTTTTGCCAAGAGAACACATTGGTAATATCAAACACCCTCTTCCAACAACACAAGAGAAGACTCTACACATGGATATCACCAGATGGTCAACACCGAAATCAGTTTGATTATATTCTTTGCAGCCAAAGATGAAGAAGCTCTATATAGTCAGCAAAAACAAGACTGGGAGCTGACTTTGGCTCAGATTATGAACACCTCATTGCCAAATTCAGACCTAAATTGAAGAAAGTAGGGAAAAACACAAGACCATTGAGATATGACCTAAATCAAATCCCTTATGATTATACAGTGGAAGTGAGAAATAGATTTAAGGGACTAGATCTGATAGACAGAGTGCCTGATGAACTATGGACGGAGGTTCGTGACACTGTACAGGAGACAGGGATCAAGACCATCCCCATGGAAAAGAAATGCAAAAAAGCAAAATGGCTGTCTGAGGAGGCCTTACGAACAGCTGGGAAAAGAAGAGAAGCAAAAGCAAAGGAGAAAAGGAAAGATATAAGCATCTGAATGCAGAGTTCCAAAGAATAGCAAGAAGAGATAAGAAAGCCTTCCTCAGCGATCAATGCAAAGAAATAGAGGAAAACAACAGAATGGGAAGGACTAGATATCTCTTCAAGAAAATTAGAGATACCAAGGGGACATTTCATGCAAAGATAGGCTCAATAAAGGACAGAAATGGTATGAACCTAACAGAAGCAGAAGATATTAAGAAGAGGTGGCAAGAATACACAGAAGAACTGTACAAAAATCTTCATGACCCAGATAATCACGATGGTGTGATCACTCACCTAGAGCCAGGCATCCTGGAATGTGAAGTCAAGTGGGCCTTAGAAAGCATCACTACGAACAAAGCTAGTGGAGGTGATGGAATTCCAGTTGAGCTATTTCAAATCCTGAAAGATGATGCTGTGAAAGTGCTGCACTCAATATGCCAGCAAATTTGGAAAACTTGGCAGTGGCCACAGCACAGGAAAAGGTCAGTTTTCATTCCAATCCCAAAGAAAGGCAATGCCAAAGAATGCTCAAACTACCACACAATTGCACTCATCTCACACGCTAGTAAAGTAATGCTCAAAATTCTTCAAGATAGGCTTCAGCAATACGTGAAGCGTGAACTTCCAGATGTTCAAGCTGATTTTAGAAAAGGCAGAGGAACCAGAGATCAAATTGCCAACATCCGCTGGATCATGGAAAAAGCAAGAGAGTTCCAGAAAAACAGCTATTTCTGCTTTACTGACTATGCCAAAGCCTTTGACTGTGTGAATCACAATAAACTGTGGAAACTTCTGAAAGAGATGGGAATACCAGACCACCTGACCTGCCTCTTGAGAAACCTGTATGCAGGTCAGGAAGCAACAGTTAGACCTGGACATGGAACAACAGACTGGTTCCAAATCGGAAAAGGAGTACATCAAGGCTGTATATTGTCACCCTGCTTATTTAACTTATATGCAGAGTACATCATGAGAAACGCTGGGCTGGAAGAAGCACAAGCTGGAATCAAGATTGCTGGGAGAAATATCAATAACCTCAGATGACACCACCCTTATGGCAGAAAGTGAAGACAAGCTAAAAAGCCTCTTGATGAAAGTGAAAGAGGAGCGTGAGAAAGTTGGCTTAAATCTTAACATTCAGAAAACTAAGATCATGGCATCTGGTCCCATCACTTCATGGGAAATAGAAGGGGAAACAGTGGAAACAGTGTCAGGTTTCAGTTTTTGGGCTCCAAAATCACTGCAGATGGTGATTGCAGCCATGAAATTAAAAGATGTTTACTCCTTGGAAGGAAAGTTATGACCAACCTAGATGGCATATTGAAAAGCAGAGACATTACTTTGCCAAAAAAGGTCCGTCTAGTCAAGGCTATGGTTTTTCCAGTGGTCGTGTATGGATGTGAGAGTTGGACTGTGAATAAACTGAGTGCCGAAGAACTGATGCTTTTGAACTGTGGTGTTGGAGAAGATTCTTGAGAGTCCCTTGGACTGCAAGGAGAGCCAACGGGTCCATTCTAAAGGAGATCAGCCCTGGGTGTTCATTGGAAGGACCGATGCTGAAGCTGAAACTCCAGTACTTTGGCCACCTCATGCAAAGAGTTGACTCATTGGAAAAGACTCTGATGCTGGGAGGGATTGGGGGCAGGAGGACAAGGGGATGACAGAGGTTGAAATGGCTGGATGGCATCACTGACTCAATGGACATGAGTTTGGGTGAACTCCAGGAGTTGGTGATGGACAGGGAGGCCTGGCGTGCTGCGATTCATGGGGTCGCAAAGAGTCTGACACGACTGAGCGACTGAACTGAACTGAACTGAACTGGAAAATATACAACAAAGTTACATATATTCCACTATATATTACAATTCTTTTTTAAGTAGATAAGATATTTAGTTGGAGTTTCAACATCAAACTCTCAAAAATTAGTAGAATGAATAGACAGAAAAGTAGAAGGGTATAGTATATCTGAAAAGCACTATGAACCAATTCAACACAGTTAAGATTTATACAATTTTCACATGACAGCAGGATACAAATTCAAGTTCCCATAGACTGTAAACCAGGACACACTGGAACATATCCAGGGACATAAATGCTACTGCTAAGTCACTTCAGTCGTGCCCGACTGTGCAACCCCATAGACAGCAGCCCACCAGGCTCCCCCATCCCTGGAATTCTCCAGGCAAGAACACTGGAGTGGGTTGCCATTTCCTTCTCCAATGCATGAAAGTGAAAAGTGAAAGGGAAGTCGCTCAGTTGTGTCCTAGCAACCCCATGGACTGCAGCCCACCAGGCTCCTCCGTCCATGGGATTTTTCCAGGCAAGAGTACTGGAGTGGGGTGCCATTCCCTTCTCTGCAGGGAAATAAAATAAGGTGCAAAAATTTCATGGTCTACAGGTATTGAAATCATACAGTCTATTCTCTTGTCACTGTGGAATTATGTTAGAAATCAATATCAAGATATTTGAAAATAACCCACATATTTTCAAGTACAATGTGACATTTACCAAGAGAGAATTTTTACTTTAATTTAGGAATTCTTAATGTGAAGTCATAGACACCTCCCCTCCAGAGGTCTGAGTATAGTATTCAGGGAGTCTTCACTTTAGATGGGAAACAAATATTATATTTTAATTTTCACTAGTTAAAATTTGGCATGTTCTTTGATTATGAAAGCAGACAGAAAATCACAGCACCTATGATATTGTTGCCAATAGAAATCACAGATATTGTCATATCACATTACAGTTGTTGCAAATACCTTAAAATATCATAACACTCATCACCATTTCAAAATTATGCTCTTGTCATTTAATGGATTCATATGATACATATATATTACTATATTACACATTTAAAAAATATTTTGAGGGTCTTTTCTTTGGGGGTGGGGAGGAGGAGATTCCATAGACTGTAGCCTACCAGGCTCATTTCTCCATGAGATTTCCCAGGGGAGAATACTAGACTGGGTAGCCATTCCCTTCTCTGAGGGATCTTCCCGACCCAGGGATCGAACCCACATCTCCTGCAGTGGTAGGCAGATTCTTTACCACCGAGCCCAGGGGAGCCTGCCACTACAGGAGGTGAGGGTCTGATTCCTGGGTTGGGAAGATCCCCCAGAGTAGGGAATGGCTACTCATTTCAGTATTCTTGCCTGAAGAATCCCATGGACAGAGAAGTCTGGCAGGCTGCAGTCCATGGGTTTGAGAAAGTCACACATGACCTAGCAACTAAACAACAACAACATTTCAGTATAGTTGGTCTTTATAATTTATGAAGCTTATTTTATGGATTTAAAGATATTCAGAGTCTACAGGCATCATAGGCTGCCACAGGGGTCCTTGGCATGAAATAAAGATTAAGGACCACTTTCTCTACACAGAGACAAACAAGTGCAAAAACCTTCAGGCAGGAATGTGCTTAATATGTACACATACAAGGAAGAGATTATATATGGCATTGTTAGGAATTTGGCTTTTGCTAGAAATAATATGGAGGATTATGAAAAGAAAAAGGGTATATTCTGACACTCGATTGCACAGGTCACCCTTCTGCTAGATGAAGGACAAACTGAAGGGGAAAGGTTGAAGCAGGAAGATCAGTTAGAAGTTCACCATAATAAAATAGGTGGGAGATGATGTTTTAACTTAGACTAGGGTGTTATATCAGTGGAAGTGGTCAAATTCTGTATATAGTTTGAAGAGAGCTCTGACAGGGATTTTTTGATGGGATGTGAGAAAACAAGAAGTCAAAGATGACAAGACTTTTGCCTTGAACCAATGCAAAGAGAGAGTCACGCTTAACCTAGATAGGGGAAACTGTGAAAGGAGTAGGTTTGAAGGAAGTATAAGGAGCTCAACATAAGACATGCTGAGCTTGAGGTGCATATTAGATATCTAAGTGCAGCCGTCCTGTAAGCAGCTTGAAATGCAACCTCAGCCCAGGGGCGAGGTCTGGGGAAGATATCACTTGAGAGTCATCACCAGGTAGATAGTATTTAAAGCTACAGTGATGTTTGCCATTACTTCATGGCAAATAAAAAAGGAAAAGGTGGAAGTAGTGACAAATTTCCTCTTCTTGGGCTCTAAAATCACTGTGGATGGTGACTGCAGCCATGAAATCAGAAGACGATTGCTTCTTGGCAGGAAAGCTATGACAAATCTAGACAGTGTGTTGAAAAGCAGAGACATTACTCTGCCCACAAAGGTCTGTATAGTCAAGGCTATGGTCTTCCCAGGGGTCACGTAGAGTTGTGAGAGCTGGACTGTAAAGAAGGCAGAACACCAAAGAATTGATGCCTTTGAACTGTAGTGCTAGAGAGGACTCCTGAAAATCCCTTGGACAGCAAAAAGATGAAACCAGTCAATCTTAAGGGAAATCAACTCTAAATATTCGTTGGAAGGACTGATGCTGGAGCTGAAGCTCCAGTAATTTGGTTATTTGATGCAAACAGCCAACTCAATGGTAAAGTCCCTGATGCTGGGAAGGATTGAGGGCAGAAGGAGAAGAGGGCATCTGAGGATGAGATGGCTGAATGGCATCACCAATGCAATGGATATGAACTTGGGCAAACTTTGTGAGATGGTGAGGGACAGGACAGCCTGGTGTGCTGCAGTCCATGGGGTCACAAAGAATCAGACACAACTTAGTTACTGAATAACAACAACAAATGATGTCTGAATCACCAAGAAGGTAGATGTAGAAAGAGAAGAGGTCCAAGGATGGCATCCTTGGGCACTGCAAGGTTAAGTGGTCTGGAAGATGAAGAAGCGAGCTGTTGTTAAAAAAAAAAGTATTCTGGTGTTTCTCCAAAGAAGAAGTACAAATGACCAATAAGCACATGAAAAGATGCTCAACATCACTCATCATTAGGGAAATGCTACACTGAGGTGCTGCCTCACATCCATTAGGATAGGTACTGCTAAGTCGCTTCAGTCGTGTCCGACTCTGTGCGACCCCATAGACGGCAGCCCACCAGGCTCCCCCGTCCCTGGGATTGTCCAGGCAAGAACACTGGAGTGGGTTGCCACTTCCTTCTTCAATGCATGAAAGTGAAAAGTGAAAGTGAAGTCGCTCAGTCGTGTCTGACTCTTAGCGACCCCATGTACTGCAGCCTACCAGGCTCCTCCGCCCATGGGATTTTCCAGGCAAGAGTACTGGAGTGGGGTGCCATTGCCTCCTCCGAGGATAGCTACTATTTAAAAAAAAAAAAAAAACAAGTGTTGACAAGAATGTGGAGAAATTAGAACACTTGTGTATTGTTGATATGAATGTAAAATAGTACAACCAGTGTGGAAAACAGTATGGCCATTTCAAAAATTAAAGACAGAATTACCGTGTGGTCCAGCAATTCCATTTTTGGTGTGTACTCAAAGAATTCAAAGCAAGATCTTGAATAGGTATTTGTACACTTATGTTCACACAACAGCCTTATTCACAATAGCTAAAATGTGGAAGAAACCCAATATCCATTGATGGATGAATGGATAAGCAAAATGTGGTGTGTGTGTGTGTGTGTGTGTGTGTGTGTGTGTGTGTATCAGTTCAGTTCAGTAGCTCAGTCGTGTCAGACTCTTTGTGACCCCATGAATCACAGCATGCCAGCCCTCCCTGTCCATCACCAACTCCTGGAGTTCATTCAGACTCACATCCATCGAGTCAGTGATGCCATTCAGCCATTTCAACCTCTGTCGTCCCCTTCTCCTCCTGCCCCCAATCCCTCCCAGCATCAGAATATTTTCCAATGAGTCAACTCTTTGCACGAAGTGGCCAAAGTATTGGAGTTTCAGCTTCAGCATCAGTCCTTCCAAAGAAATCCCAGGGCTGATCTCCTTTAGAATGGACTGGTTGGATCTCCTTGCAGTCCAAGGGACTCTCAAGAGTCTTCTCCAACACCACAGTTCAAAAAACATCAATTCTTCAGTGCTCAGCTTTCTTCACAGTCCAACTCTCACACCCATACATGACCACTGGAAATACCATAGCCTTGACTAGACAGACCTTTTTTGGCAAAGTAATGTCTCTGCTTTTCAATATGCCATCTAGGTTGATCATAACTTACCTTCCAAGGAGTAAACGTCTTTTAATTTCATGGCTGCAATCAACATCTGCAGTGATTTTGGAGCTCCAAAAAATAAAGTCTGACACTGTTTCCACTGTTTCCCCATCTATTTCCCATGAAGTGTGTGTGTATACAGATACATATATATATGTGTGTGTGTGTGTATATATATATATGTAATGGAATATTTTTCAAATTTAAAAAGGAAGGAAATTCTGCAATATGCTACCACATGGATGAAACTTGAGGTTCCTATGCTACTGAAACAAGCCAGTTACCAAAAGATAAATGTTGCATGATTCCACTTGTATGAGATAACTAGAGTGGTGAAATTCATAGAGACAAAAAATAGAATGGTGGCTGCCAGGGGCTGGGGAAAGGGGAAAATGGGGACTTATTGTTTAATGGATATAGAGTTTCAATTTTACAAAATGAAAGCGTTCTGAAGATGGATGGTGGTGATAGTTGCACAACAATGTGAATGTACTTAATATCACTGAACTGTATACTTAAAAAAGGTTAAGACAGTAAAGTTTATGTTATGTATATTTTCTCACACTAAAAATTAAAAAGAATTGGAAAAAAAAAAAGGAGCAATAGTATTCAGAGATAGAAGGAATTTCCTGGAAGCCAAGTGAAGAGAATTTTAGGACAGGGGAAAGCCCAATGTCCAAAGCTGCCAAGGGGTCAGGTAAGATAAGGACTAACAAGTGATCGTCAGGTTCAGCTACATGCAGGCCACTGGAGATCTTGACAAAAGCCATGTCAATGGAGTGGCACAGGCATAAGTTTAAACAAGTGAAGAGTGAGAACATTTATAGTTGTTACAGCTGATTTCAAGATGCTATCTGAAAATGAGAGGTAATCTGTATATACATGATTGTAGAAATGGATAATTATGTATGTGTAGAAATTCAACTGAAACTATTTTTGTTGAGAATATTCCGATGCCATGCATGATAATGGGCACTACAGATACTTAGAGAAATAAAACACATTCACCGCCTCCAAGATTTCCTGAGTTCACAGTCTAGCAAATTTTTGTGAATACATGAAATACACACAAAATTATATAGGTGGATAACTACACACAGCCAACCTGGGCATTCTCTTTTCCAGTATAACAGATATATGGTTAAAACTGTGGATTCCAGACTCAGGCAGTCATGGGTTTGAGTCCTACCCACCAGTTCTGTGAATCTGCACAAATCTGTTTCCTTAATTTCCTTCTCTAAAATTAAGGATGTGATAATTCCCACACTTTAGAGTGCCTGGGATGCTTGTTAAAAATGTAGATTAAGGGCCGCACCCTCAAAAGTTCTCAATGGCAGGTCTGGGGCAGGGCCTGGGGATCTGCATTTTTAATAAGCAGCAGGTCATGCTTCAGCCCTTTGGCCTTGAACCACACTTTTAAAAACACTGAGAACTTTCCACATGGTACCAAGCTTTGGTCTGGCATTCACTAATTGCTCATTCAATAACAGCCATTCTTCCTGGAGCTCTTATTGGGGACAAAAAAATCTTTCTAATAACTTGCAATTTATGTCCAGAAGCAGAGGTCCAGCATACTGTAGGCACCCTAAATTGAGAAAATAGCATGATAATCATTCAATATTTACTTACTGAATTTTTATTGAGTGCCTACTATGTTCTAGACAGAGAAAAGAATATCTGACTTGATAATTTGTCTGAGTCATCAAGGTAGGCAGAAGCCCAGATGTAGCTCTCTAGCAGCCCACCTCTGTGCCAGGTGAGAAGTCACTAGCTGCTCAAGGCAGTACTTAAAGTACTCGCACATAAAACACCTGGGATCTTGTTCAAGAGCAGATTCTGACTCATTAGGTCTGGGGTGGGGCCTGATATTCCGCATTGCTAACAAGTTCCCAGATGATGCTGCTGCTGCTGGTTCACAGATCATGCCTGAAGTAGCACAGGTATGGAGGCTTAGGAAAAGTGGGTCACAACACTTAACCTAACAACAGAGTTCCTGACAATTCCTGGGAATCCTGAAGGGAAAAATGAAATCTGGGAAGATTACATAGATGGAAGTGAGGTTTGTTCACACTTTGTTGTCTCCTCTGTTTCGGGAATCCATTTCTCACCCTCCCACACACAGTGGCATTAGGTGGCTACCCCTAAGGGAGGGTGAACATTCATTCTGTTGGCCATTCAATAAATATTTCCTGGCTGCCTATTCTGCATCAAGCCCTGTGCACAGCACAGTTTGGCATTCAAGGGAGGACAAATTCAGCAGCTTCTGCCTCCCAGACTCTAAGCAGGGGCTGCAGTTGGGATCTGGAACAGAGAGAAAAGCTGCCTAAGGCTGTGTCCGTGGCTGAAGACACTGACCTGGCAGGATCCAGCCCTGGCTTTTTCTGTGGTGCCACAAATACATACTGGGGAGAGGGACCCCTCTGGAGCCCTCGCCAGCTGGTTTCAAGATGGTACTGACCAGCCCCAGGAGATGTCTAGATGATGTGCCAGCCAGGCCACCTGTCCCTTCTCAGACTCCAACTCCAGTCCAGTGACCACAGATGGCAGAGGGCAATAAGACCCCTGGGGCCTCGAAACACCTCCCCAGAAACTGGCAGCAGGCAGTAACTCCAGACAAGTCAGGGGCCAGCTTGACCAGAGTCAAAGTGTGAGACACCCCACTCAGAGCTCAGAGGCCTCACCCAATCCAAGAACCAAAGGCACTGGGTCCCAATCAAGTTAAACAGTGTGAGAAAAACTCTGTTTTTTTCAGGGTTTCTCATGGGGTCTCGAAGAGTCAGACACGACTGAGCGATTTCGCTTTCACTTTTCACTTTCATGCATTGGAGAAGGAAATGGCAACCCACTCCATTGTTCTTGCCTGGAGAATCCCAGAGACGGGGAGCCTGGTGGGCTGCCGTCTGTGGGGTCGCACAGAGTTGGACACGACTGGAGTGACTTAGCAGCAGCAGCAGCATAAATCAAAGTCCCATCCGACCTTCCACACCCAGTCAGTGTGACAGTCTTACAAAGATCCTTCCCATGCATTTACAGATGAGTTCATAGCCACACTGAAGGTAACTTGGTTTTATTAGAAATAACATGCACTTTACAAGCACCCATATAAAAAAGGCTCTATCTTAGGGCAGTGAGTTCCAGGTCAAGATTCAGTCTCCTAGGGATTTAGTCCCATTTAGGAAAATAACTCCTTAAGCATAGATGGGAAGGTCAAGGTAAAAACAAGCTGTCTTGGAGCCTGTGAATTGGTCAAGAGAGTTTCTTTAAAAGGGCCTGGAGATGGACCTACATATAGATGGAAATTCACATGAGATGGGAGGATGGAGGATGTTCTAGAGAGATGGGTGGTGTCTACCTGGACTATAGACCTCCCTTTGTACAGGAAAATATGTTAGTATGCTTCTTGAGGATGAAAGGTGAGGCCCTATAGTTGCCCCAAATTGGAAGGAGAAGATGAAAATGTGAAGTTAATTTCCAGAAATCTCCCTCAGAGAGACCTTCTGATGTGGGCACAAGAGGATCTGTTTAAGAGCATCATTACAGCATTGTTTGTAACACTGAAAAACTTGAAATAGCTCAAATGTTTGTCACTACAGAACTCACTAAATAAACCAAGAGCAAAAAGAAGACAGCATACTAAAAAACACTGTGTGGTTTTGTGCGTCTGATGTAGAAAGAGCCCCAAGAAAATTGTTAAACAAAAAGAAAGTTTCAGGGTAATATGTACAGTATGATCTCATTTACTTAAAAAAAATACCTACAGAAGTCTACATTTTAAACTGAACATAGACACACAGATATACATAGCTTCATAGAAAAAAAATGTAGTGTCTGGTGATTACCAGTTGCCTATGTTGGAGCAAAAGGAGTAAGGTTGGGGAGGGGGTCAGGGTCTGGGGTAGGGCTGTAAAGCTGGAGAGGAAGAGGTAACTCTGTGGTTGTCAGGGGAGTCTCAAGGAGCCCTTTGCATTTGGGCAGTGCTGGTTGCCCCACAGGAGCTCAGAATTCTCCAAGAGCAGAAGCATCAATGGGGTGGAACGATGGACTCCTCCAGCCTAACCAAGGTTAGACCATAGTCCTGGCACACAGGAACAAGATGTCTGCTCTCTAGTCTAGCCCCCATGCTGACCCCTAGGTGGCCTGGAGCCTGTTTGGACTTCTCCAGCTGGCCAGCCTGGGATTCTAAGTCTATTCCAGACGCTCCCCCAATGGAGGCTAAACTCCAGGAAGGGCACAGAAAAGCGCCACTTGGCCTTTGGCTGGCTGAGATTAGGGCATGAGTCAGGCTGCGCCTGGGAACCAGAGTGGGAAGAGAGACGTTTCTGAGCAGCATGGCTTCTGGGAAGAACCCCCTCCTCTAACAGGTAGAGTACTTTTTCTTTCCAACATCTGGCTTGAGAAGCCTGGTCCAGCCTGGCTCCTTAGGGAACAAGTGTAGGGGTAAATTCAACACCTGCTGGGCCCTACACAGTTAATGAAACCCCCTGAGTGAAGGCTGGAGCTTGGGTGAGAGAAGTAGATGGTGCTTGAGGCCAGGGCTTGGGCTCTGGGCCTGTGGGATGCGGGTGTGTGCAGGTCCAGACCTGTTCTGTATACAGTTCCTATAGTTGGTCTGGCCTGGCTTCAGGCTATAGGGTTACACGAGGACCCAGCCCTGAGATTACCACAGATGTAAAGGGACATACACTGGATTTGCATGGGAGTGTGTGTCAAATACGTAAATAGGATCAAGGCTCAGTGTGGAGTCAGAAACAGTAGGGTCAACTGGCTCTGAGATGCCACACCACAGTCAAGGATTCATTAATGGTGTTCAGACCTTGACCAGCCTCCCATTGCCAGGAAGTGTTCCAGGGTGCAAGGTGGCTGCCTTGGGAGCCTCCTGCAGGCACAAGTGAATAAACTATCCTGCCTTTAGGACTGTAGACAAAGAGACTTGTGAGCCTGAGGTGACCTTGGGCACTATCACTGCTGGACATATAGGACCTGCAGCTCTAACAGGCGGCAAGTTGCATCCAAATGTGCTGGATCCCCTGCCAGGGCCCTGGGGAGAGGCTTGGACAGGAATTGGTGCTGGATGCCTATGCAACAGAGATGCTTAGAAACAAGGGTATTCTTGTCAAACTGCTCTCCAGCTAGGCCACATTCAGGCAGCTTATCTACCTGACACAGCTCCTCTAGGAAAGTTCTATGGAAGAAGGAAATCTTGCATTATCCTGACATCCAGCTAGAGCAGGAAAGTCAGTTTCCTAGGGTGCAGGGGGAACTGTACTTGGCAATGGGGACTCCCCTGGAGAGCTTCTGCCACTGGGCATCTAGTTCCTTATCTCCTTGATCTCCAACTGCTTTCAGAGTTCAAGGAGAGGTGAGCAGCTCTTAAGTGTCCAGTCCTTTGGCTGGACACTTAAGGGTAGGCCCAAGGAAGAGCAGGCACCATTCTTGCCCCAGAAGACCTCAAAACCCAGGTAGGGACTGGAAACAAGATGAGGCAGGACATGAGTCAGTGCAGAAGTGCTTGCTTTGGCCCTGTGTGTGTTTGTGGGGAAGGAAGGAGCCACTATGCACGGAGAGAGGGGAGAGGGAGGGTACACATGTGCTTGTGTATGCATGTGTACATCTGTATGTACCCACATATGTATGTATGTATGTGAGTGTTGTGTCATTGTGTCTGCATGTGTCCACATATGCCTGATGCCACATCTTTGAAGTTCCCATCTCTTGTGCTATTGCCCAGACAACCTAAAAACAAGTTCCATATAACTTTAGGATTTGTTATTTGATGCGTAAGATGCTTGCCCAGCAGATATACTTTTCTACCCACACTTTATCTAAGATCAAGTTAAAATGAGTCTGCATTATTTATGCAAACATAGGATGGCTAGTGAGCAAAAGTCAGACTAGAGCACCTTGGATTTATCTGGAAAGTTCCTATAGAACTGGTTCCTGGGACTTCCATGGTGATCCAGTGGTTAAGAATACACCTGCCAGTGCTGGGGACATGGATTCAATCCCTGGCCGGGAAAGCTCCCAGATGCCACAGGGCAACTAAACCCGCTTGCCACAACTACTGAGCCCACACTCTAGAGCCTGTGCTCTGCAGCAAGAGGAGCCCCTGCAAGGAGAAGCCCGTGCACCACAGGCAAGAGCAGCCTCCCTTGCCACAACTAGAGAAAGCCCGTGTGCAGCAACAAAGACCTGGCACAGCCAAAAATAAATATAAACAAATCAAAATGGTCTCTATGTGGATAAAAGATTTGAACAGTGTACATGAATTAGGCAATGATGGCATTGACAGTGATGATGATGCTGATAAAGAGATCCAAATGTAACTACTGGGGTTGTCATCAGCCCTTTATCTCACTGATACACAACATAAAATTGGACAAATGACAAGCACTCAGTGAATACTAATTGAATTTATTTGCAGGCATTGAGAAAGAATGTCCACATATGTGACACGTGCAAATGTGGAGCTAGATGACTGATAATTCATCATGGACAGAGGGCACTGAATGATAGATTGAGTTTAAAAGTCGGTTTATTAGATTGATGGTTGAGGGGTGATGAATTATTAGACTGAAAGATTAAAGCCATGGAGGAATGATAGATTGATAAATAACTTGCTGATACTGGTTAGGGGGTAGGAAGAGAAATAAATTGTGGCTAGGTGACAGGTCAAGAAATCCATGGCCAGATCCACATAGGGAGGTAGAAAGGTAAACAGAAATGAAGTGAAAGAGTGAAAGAGACAGACAGGAGGCTGAGAGATAACTGTCAGGCAGGATAATGCCCCCTAAAGATGGCTATGTTGTGTTTCCCAGAACCTGCAACATGTTACTTATATAGCAATAGAGACTTTGAAGATATGATTAAATTAAGAACCTGAGATGGAGGGATTATCCTGGATTATCCACGTGGGCCCAGTCTAATCACATGTCCCCTCACTGACCTCTCTTTCACCATGCTTCAGCCTCCACTGCCTTCTGTTCAGTCTCTCATCATGCCAAGCTCATTCCTACCTCAGGGCCTTTGAACTCACTGTTTTCTCTTTGGGCTCCTTTTTGTCACTCAGGTCTCAGTTCAAATGAGAGTTGATTCCCTGCTTCCAAATTTTTGTCCTGAAGCCTTGAGAACACTCCGTTCCTGGGACTGGGCTGGGGCAACAGGACGCCCAAGCTCCTAGGCTGCGCTGGCTGGCATGATCCCCAGCCCTGGGTCCCGCCCAATGCTGCGGGATGGATCAGTGTGCATGAGTCATCGAGCCACAGACACAGTCCCCTTGTTGGAGGGACCTGAGCAGTTTTACGCTGTAGCAAACTCCTAGGGCCAGTGGTCCGACTAAAAGAGAAGGTTAGGAATTTCCCCAAGTTCTTCAGACTTACGTGGGACCAGGAGGGAACTGGAAAGTGGAGGAGCTGAAAGTGGTCTGCATGGATGATGCTGTAACCTCTGGGCAGCTCTGTGCCCACCTGAGCTGGGCTAGGCTATGGAGGAACAGATGGCATGTGCCAGTCTCGATGACCCCTCCATTTACCTCACACTGACTGAGCACCTACTGTGTACCAAGCCCCATGCTGCCAGCCCTGTCCTGAAGGAGCTAACAGTCTAGTCTGGAGCTAGGCTGGCTATCAAACTTTACGGGTCTACTGGACGAGGGCTCGGCATCAGGTGACTCAGAGACTCACATTAGACTCTGCAGCGTGGAGCAGGTGGTAGCACTCAAAGGCAGTGAGCAGGCTAGCTGGAAGGGTCTAGACAGGAAGCAAAGGCAATCCAGGCAGCAGGGTCAGCCTGGTGCTTTAGTCTTCTGGGGCTGCCATAACCAAGTGCCACAAACTTGGTGGCTTAAAACAACAGAAGTTTGTTCTCTCTGAGTTCTGGAGGTTAGAAGTTTGAAATCAAGGTGTTGGCGGGGCTGGGCTCCCTCCTTCCTGCTCTCTGTTCCTTGGTTTGTGGCTGCACAACTGCAACCTCTGCCTTTGTCTCCACAAGTCTGTCTTCCTTCTGTGTCTGTGTGTCTCCACGTGGTGGTCTTCACGTCTGCCTGTGTCTCTGTCCGAATTTCCCTCTTCTTACAAGCATCCACATCGTATTGGATTAGGGCCCACCCTAATGACATCATCCTAACTATATCTGCAGAGACCTTATTTCCAAATAAGGTCACGTTCACAGGTAGGGGGGTGGGTTATGGCTTCAGTATATCTTTTTGTGGGGACACAATTCACCCCCTAACAGTGGTCAAAGGCTTGGAAGGGCATGGAGCTCAGGGCCAGAGTGTTCCACTGTTTGCCACCTCCTCACCCACAACCTTTGTACACATTTCCCCTGGGTTTCTCATGGGTCCTAATACCTGTCTGGTATGTTCCCACCTCCAGACTCTTGCTCCCACAGCCCCCGAGTCCGAGTAGTTTTTCTTTCTTTATTGGCACACCCACGTCTTCAGGAAGTGCTCTCAGGCACTGCCCTTCCCCTGATCTCTGGGAGTCTAACAGTCTAACTGCACGCTGTTTAGTCTACAATACATTGTCCAGGTGAAGGCCTGGAGGCCAGCCCTCAGCTGTTTCCAAACTCTCTCCTCACCATCCCTCACTGTCCCAAGATAGGGCTCCCCACACCTCTAAGCAGAACCACCCCACGCCGACAGCCCTGATTGCCATGGTCTCCCTTACTCTGGACACACTGCATCTTCCAGGAGCTCCCTTGGAGTTCTGAGGTTGGCCCCCACTCTCACCACTTGGATCCCATGGAGCCCACTTGGCCCCACCAGTGACCAAGGTGACAGTGGCTACCTGAGGCAAGCTGAGGGGCTTCAAAAGGGCTCTCTAACCCAATCCCCATTTCCTTCATGGAGTGCCCTGGGTAAGAAATTCCATAACTGGCAAGTCTGACAGCACTTATCCCTGATGGGGACACATGCCTTGCAGGGTAGCAACTGTCTGATAGGAGCAGCTGGGCATGACTTGGTCTCTGGAGCCTGGCAGCCTGGTGTTATCCCACTCAAGTCCTACAGGAGACTGCCACCCAGTAGCAGGAAGAGCTGAAGACGGGCTGTTCTTTAGACCTCTGTCCAGGCTGCGGGGTGGGGGAAGCCAGAGGGAAGCCCTGTGGCCCAGCCGGCCCAGGCAGAAATGCACTCGAGACTTGAGATAGGCACTAAGCTTGCCTCTCCCTTCTCTGCAGCCCGCCCTCCAGTGTCCCGCACCCCCTGGGCTGAAGAACAGCCCCTCCACATGCAGCCCCCGGGCTGTTAGTGACCTTTGGACGGGGAAGGACGAGGGCCTCCCGGGCTCCACACCCAGGCTGACGCTCGCAGGAAGCAAAGAGAGGCCCAGAGCTGTCTCTCCTCAGGCACAGTTCCACAGTGTCCTCAACCGGCCAATCCTGTTCTGCCCTTTCTTCTGTGGAGGAGGAGCTGGGGGCAGGGAAGAGGGCAGAGCCAAGATCTGGCTAGCAGTACTGTTGCTGCCCCTGGCCCTCAGCCCCACATGTGCCCATTGAACTAGATTTTGTGCAGAGGCCATGGACGAGACTGGACTGCTATTCCATTCATGCCGGAAGGACTGGAGGCTAGGATGAGGGCCATTCTCACCACAAGATCCCAAGGGTCCTAAAAAGGCTCTCTTGGAAGGATAAGCCAGGCACGTCTAATAAGGAACTATTTCAGTTTTGCCATAATCAAGTCTAGCTCAGCAGGGCTGCCTAAAATAGCCAGGTAATAGAATTCAAATGTCTGCAAAGAGAGTTTGGCGTCTGAGGCCTAGGCAGCAGGAGAGGCGGCAGGGAGCAGCGGTCCAAGTGTCAGGAGGGTAGCCTCAGTCCCTGCACCCAGGTTCCACACCCCTTCCCTCCACCCCAAGACATTGATCCAGGCCTGGCCCCTAGGAGGTCCTTAAGCTAATGAAGCTTCTAAAATCCCTACTGTTACTAATCCAGTCACTGTTTACACAGTGTGTGTGTGTGTGTGTGTGTGTGTGTGTGTGTGTGTGTGTTAGTTGCACAGTTGTGTCCTACTCTTTACGACCCCGTAGACTATAGCCCACCAGGCTCCTCTGTTCATGGACTTCTCCAGGTAAGACTACTAGAGTGGGTTGCCATGCCCTCTTCCAGGGGACCTTCCCAACCCAGGGATCAAACCCAGGTTTTGTGCATTGCAGGTGTATTCTTTACCATCTGAGGACAGTGGACATCAATAAACCCTTTTTAGATTAAGGGCTTCGTAGAGAATTTCATGGTGCCCCAAAGAGGGTAAGGTATGCTCAGAGGTTTAGCTGAGGCTGGCCTGGAACCTGGTTGCTGATCAGAGAAGGCATCTCTAGGCCTAGCTTAAGCCCATGTAGGGGGTCCAGTTAGTGGCCAGGACAGTTGGGTTGTCTTTCCCCAGGACTGTCTACCTGATGGGTAACTGAAGACACCTTTGGTGGGGCTGCCTCCACTCCAGGAAGCACATCCTGTCAGTGGCCCTACTGGCCCATCTTGGGCTTGGTCCTCTCTAAGCATGGTTCGACCTGCCCATTTCCCACTGTCTCTTTTCTTGCAGAGAAAGAGGGAGACCAAGCAAGGCATGGCCTGGGCCCTGAGGCCCACGGTCTGAGCCCTAAGTATGGCACCTCACGCACATGGCCAGGAGGAGTGTGCAGACCATCTGGGGGTACCTTTGGAGCACGGCCAGCTATCTTTGTTCTTTGCTCCCGTTCTGCAGCAAACCCTGCCATGCATCGTTTCCTTACCAGGCCCGTGGAGACAATCTGGAGAATCTGTGGGGTATCATCTCCCTCCTCCAGGAGCATGATCCTCTAGCCTGGCACACCCCAGACTTCTAAGTGTTCTCTGGAGGTCTCTGAGCAATATTAGGGAGGAAGAACACTTACTCCCCCCTCCCTACCCTAGACTCCTCTGGGAAGCTCATCCCTCCCCACTGCCATCTGTGCGCTTCCTGAGTTCCACAGCCCCTGAACCTCAAAGCTTCAGTCTAACAATGCAGTTAATGCCTACTCCACCATTTGGTAGCTGTTTGAACATGGGCAAGGTACTTGACCGCTCTGTACCTTATTTACTTCACTTATAAAATGGAAATGAGGACTTTCCTGGTTTCCCAGTGGTTAGGACTCTGAACCTCCACTGCCAGAGGCCCAGGTTCAATCCTTGGTCGAGGAACTAAGATCCCACAAGCCATGTGGTATGGCCAAAAAGAATAATAAATAAATAAAATGGAAATAATGGTAGTCCTTATCTTGAAGGGTCATTGTGAGGATCAAATGAGATCACCCAGGGGCTGGCATTAATAAAGAGCAGGTAGTAGAGAGTGTCATTGTTATCACCTGTAGGGCTCCCCAGGTGGCACCGGGCTGAAGAATCTATCTGCTAATGCAAGAGATGGTGGGTTCAATCCCTGGGTCAGGAAGATGCCCTGGAGTAGGAAATGGCAACATGCTCCATCATTCTTTCTGGAAAATTCCATGGACAGAGGAGCCTGGTGGGCTACTTTGCCCCTCTCTTTCAGCTCCTTAAGTCCAGTCTTGTCACATTCCTAAAGTCTGAACTGGGGTAAGCTGATCAGGTCCTGCTTCCAGGTGAATGGGAGACAAGGATGTGTGTCTGAGTATCCTGCATCCCTGGTCATAAAGCTAGAATAACTCTTGCAGAAAACTAGGATGCTGTCTCTTTGGTCACCACACTGCTAATTCAAGGGGATTTCAAGAATCAGCATTTCTGTGGTAGAAGACAAAGCCAAGAAACAGAGAGGGTGAGAAAATAACCGAAGGTTACACAGAAAGCTCAGGCCAAAGTTGAGTGAGAGCCCCAGTGGACCTGCCACCCAGCTCTCCTCCCTACCTGATGTAAGCTTTCTTTCCTTCAGAAACCTCAACAGAAGCCTCCTTTTGGAGCTTCACTTTCAGAAAAAGCAGCAAACAAAGTGTGGAGTCAGTCCCCCCTGGGCCTGGACCCACAGGATGACAGAGACGTTACCAGAGCTGATGATTCAACTTCCTGCCTTTTGAGAGCACCCAGACCACAGAAGTCTTCTTGCTTGGAGGAGGGGGCGTCTCACTGCTGAGGGCCAAGCAGGGTGGGACAAGGCCCCACCACAAACCACAAGACAAGGCAGTGCATGGGCAGGCTCTAAGGGGCCATTCTGGAACCCTGGCCAGCTGCTTCCTGCTACCATCTCTATGGGTGATTGATTACTACCTAGGTTGACCAACTGTCCTGGTTTTAGCACCCAAAATCCCACATCCTGGGAAACCCCTCAGTTCTGGGCAAACCAGAAGGGCTGGTCACTTTATTACCACCCACATTTCTACAGGACATGACTGCCTCAGTGACTCTGGGAGTCTGGGCCCCAGGACAGGACACTCTAGAATAGGGAATTAGCAAACTACGACTGGAGGGATCTGGCCCTCTGGTTATTTTGAATAGCCCATCAGCTAAGATAGTTTTTACATTTTTTAATGGTTCAAAAGAAAATTAAAGGAGAATAACATTTCATGACAAGTAGAAATTATATGAAATTCAAATTTCAGTGTTCATATAGGAACACAGCCAAGCCCATTAATTTACATATTGTTTCTGGCTATTTTCACATTACAAGGCAGAGCTGAGCAGCTGCAAGAGACCATATGGACCTACGGACCGCAATGTCTGAAATATTCAGTCTGACCCTGTACACAAATAGTTTACAGACCCCTGTTCTAGAGGCAAGCAAAAGGTATGGTGCCTGATCTGGGCTGCATGTGAGTAGTGTGTCAGTGGGCAGTGATGCTGTGTGCAGAAACTCAGAACTGGAGAAGAGAGAGATTCAAGGCAATGTCTCAACTTATTTCTTAGACTGCAAATACTTGCCAACCCAATTCCAAAAGTGATTCAGGAATGACATCCCCATCCATTGCTAACAATTCTGCTGAACTTGGGTTTGTAGGGGGCACCAGGGTCTGCAAGGTACATGCAATACCAGACCCTTGGCCCTGCAGGCAACAGAGTCTTGCCCGGGCATTAGTGGGCCCTACTATCTCAGAAATCCAAATGTGAACATGGAATCTGACAACTGGACAGCATATTTGAAGCTGGGACCATACTAGGAAGCCCATTGTTTTGACTGTGGGTAAAAACAGTGAGACTCCATGTAGCGTGAGGCATCCCACAGTTGTCATATGGTGCCATAAATACAACAGGGGCTCCATGTGCCTGAACAAGTCTCTCCACTTGCGCCATGGTTATCCACCTGTGTAGCTGACTTACCAGCTCAGGACTGATAGAGGGCTGGCGAGCTGTTCTCAGAGTCTACTGGGGAAAGTTCCCATCTTGTCTGTCTCTGAGCAGTTTCTAATTCACGTGACCCTGAGTCATCGTTACTGTTAACACCTTCAAGTAGGATTTCTCAGAATTGGATCCTGCCCTCAAGTCACTCTCTCTGGTCCAGGTCTTCAATCCTTGGAATGACAGAACTGACTGCATCTCTGAAAGAAGCCCCCCTCCATATCTTGGGAAAGAAGGTAGCTCCATTTAAGTTTGAGTCATGCTTTCTACACTTTGAAGGCTAGTCATTAAGAGCAAGGACCATCATTAGGATGCCAGGAAGAATTTTATAAAAGACCGAGGTTAGTTTCTCGATCAGTTTGTTTCTAGCTATACATCCTCAGACTGGCTTCTATGAATTTAAGACTGAGATTTGGGGAGATTAGGGAGTCCCCTCATAATAGGTCTCTAGGTCTATGCTGTGTATTCTGAGCTGTTGGTTAGTTGTCCCTCTGGGTCACCATCTGTAAAATATATGATTTGGGAGACCTGCCTTCTCACGGGACTCTGAAGAACTGTTGTACCAGAGAGAAGGCCCTCTGTTGATTTCATTGTGGATATTCCTAAGGAGTTGCCTCAAGGCTGGTGCTTTAGCAGAGTGTGTGTGTGTGTGTGTGTGTGTGTGTGTGTGTGTGTGTTGTGGCAGGGGGTGGGGGTGGGGATCAATTAGAACTCTTTTAGCTTTAAGTAATATGAAATTCACCCAAACCTGCTTAAGCAAAAGGGATCTATTTATTTGTTTGGTGGGTTTACATAATGGAAAAGTTCAGGGGCTTCAGGTACAGCTTGGTCCAGGGCCTCAAAAATGTCAACAGGATCAGGTTATTCTTTTTATTTTTTTAAAGCATAGTTGATTTAAAATGTTGTATTAGTTAGGTGTACAGCAAAGTTATTCAGTTTTATATATATGTGCTGTGCTGTGCTTAGTTGCTCAGTCATGTCCAACTCTTTGCAGTCTCAAGATCTGCAGCTCGCCAGACTCCTCTGTCCATGGGGATTCTCCAGGCAAGAATACTGGAATGGGTTACCATGCCTTCCTTCAGGGGATCTTCCCAACCCAGGGATCAAACTTAGGTCTCCCGCATTGCAGGTGGATTCTTTACCATCTGAGCCACCAGGGAAGCCTTATATATATCTATTTTTTTTTTGAATTCTGTCTCCTTATAGGTTATTAAAAAATATTGAGTCTAGTTCCCTGTGCTGTACAGTAGGTTCTTGTTGAAGACCAGGCTAGTCTTCATTTCTGCCTTCTTTAGCATTGACTCTGTTCTTAGGCTGTGATGGCAAGACAGCTGGAAACAGCTCCAAGATGACACCCTCACATCTCCAAATGCAGATGAAAGGACAACATATTTTTCTAGGCCACTCAAACACCTGGTATTCATTCCAATAGACATCATGGCTTGGCTTATGTCACATGCCCATCCCTAAAGCAACTATTATGCAACTGTGAATAGCATACAATGCATTATGCTACTCTCATTGGCCAGGCCTGATTCACATGTGACTCTCAAGACAAGGAATCAACCACCTGAAGTACCCGTGCTGAAAATGACAAGGGGAGTAGTTCCTAGGTTAAAGTTAGGTGGCTGTTACCAGAAGAGGAGGGACGGACACTAAGCAGGAAAACTACAACTGTTCTCAGCAGGGAACAGACATGTATAGGCAGGAATCCGTGTGCATGGGTCTGTACAAGACATCAGTGGATGGATGCATAGCTCTAGGATACAAAATGAGAATATGAGAGACCTCCCACCTCCAAGAAAATGTTGAACTGCCTCAGAAACCCCCAAAATATTGCCCACTCCACTGGACTTTGTGCCTCATAGTGAATCAGAGTATAATTGGGGCACCCTGAAATCCACAAGAGTTACCAGCCCCTGCCTGGAGCAGGGGTCATCAGGCCCATGCCTGCTTAATTTCCTGATTGTATTGTGCTCTCTTTGAGAGCAGGGGCCACAAATTTCTTCCTTCTGTATCTGCAGAAGTATTTTTAGAATGAATAATCATCTTCACCAGGTGTGTGGAGCTTGGTAACTTTTCAAACCCCTTTGACATCTACTATCATATTTGATTCTTTGTTCTTCTTTTTGGCTACCCAGGATCAGAACCCTCTTCCTGTGATGGGGAATTCCCCTCATTCTGAGGCTGAGCCTACTTCCCACCAGAGAGGCTGAAAGTACCATGTGCATGTGTTTCCCAGCTTGCCCATGACTGGGCAAGGGCCCCTAACTTGTGCTCTGACAATCAGATATACAGGCTCCAGATTGCGACCCAGGAGCTACTGGTCTGAAGAAGCACTTGGTGGTTATCGCGGGTGCAGCAGACCCATGTTCTGGGGCAGTGGAGACTGTGATACCTGAGGCGAGGGCAGGAGGCTACAGGCCAGCCGGCACAGCCTGGTCCACGGTGGTGGGTGGTGCAGCGACAGCAGCAAGGCTCTGCCTGAGTTCTGCATGCGACTGGGGGCCTTGTACGAAGCTGTGGAGTCTTTGGGGCTGCTTCTCTGCCAAGAGATTCTCTGAGCTGCTCAATATTCTTATTCTTTTTCAGCTTAAATCAATTTAACTTAAGTCAACTAAGTCAATCTGCTTAAGAATCGACTTCTGCTGCTTGCAGCTAAAAACTCTGTTATAAATCCTTGAGACAAGACAACCGCATAATTCCCTTTCCCCAGATGGATAAATTGAGGCTGAGATTGGCCCAAGCTCATGCAACAGTTTCTATGGTGAGACCAGAACCCTGGACTAGGTGAGACAGACATACAACTGGCAGGTGGGAGCCCAGGCAAGGAAGAAATTTCTCACAAGTAGAGCTGCCTCACCTGGTAGGAAGCCCCCTGTTACTGGAGGCACACAAGCAGATCTGAGAGTGAGGGAGAGGCCAAACAAAGTAACTCCAGTTCACTGATTCCTCCCGTGTTATTATCTGCCCAACTCAGATTCCTCTTTGTGAACACAAATGTATTAAAGTAAAAACACAACTCCTGGTGCTACAGTTTCAAATCCCCACAATCTCTTTACCAGCTTGCCTGTTTCTGGCCCAAAATACAACAGCTGCTAGTCCCATATCCCAGAGCAAAGTCATGGTGTTTATTGGCCTCCGTCACTTTAATGAAAAAGCCCCTACACCAAACAAATACAAGCACAGACATTTGCAACTAATTATGGTATTGCTGATCAGTCAAATTTCATTGCAAATTGCATGTTGAAATTGATAGTGGGCGAGTCATGAATAAACTGGTTGTCTGGAAAAGTGACATGGGCACACCGGACTAGATTAATAATTCAATTTAGACTCAGCCAGACACTCTGAAGAAAAGGAAAAAGCAGATTAGCATTGCCCCAAGATTGCTTGTTTACCCGTGTACCTCCTGCCAATGTGCCTTCTAAGGGAAGCTGATCCTCCTTTAGGATCCTCCCACTTTGGGAGACCGCAGGGCGTTGAGTATTCCAGCCTTTAATTCTTGGTTTGCAAAATTGCAGCCTTGAGTGCTGTGGGGAGGGGAAGATGGCCCTACGTCTCATCTGCTGCTAAGAAGCCCACTTAGGAGGCTTCTTGGAGGATGGATGCTTCCTGCTGCAGTGAACAGCTCTCTTGGTCTTCCATCTGCGGGTACTGGGCTAGGGGAACATAACCCACCATGGAAGTCCAGGTGGGTTTCCCAGGTTAGGTATGGATCCAGAGGAGTAAGCCCAGAGAAGGTAGGAAAGGAGCCAGAGGGGCATTACAAAGCTCCCCACTTGCCCTGGGCACTGTAGGGTCCCAGAGAGCTAAGGAGTCCAAAGGAGAGACAATGCATCAAGTCTACAAGATGGAAGGGCAATGTCCTCAGGATTGGGTCTTCTTGGAAAGTCACTGTGTCCCTGCACTTGAGGAGGAAGCAGGAAGGAGACGCAGAGCAGGCAGAGTGCACAGGTGTGGAGGGGTAGTCTCCTGTATGCATGTAAGAGGCAGCCACAGGAGTGCTTAACCCACCCAGGAGTACTTCCCCCTGAGCTTCTCAGCTGTTCCAGATGCCCTGGCTCCAAAGACCCGTGTAGAAGGAAATTCTTAATTTTTATCTTCTAATTGGGGTTTAAAATTCAAATGTCTCCATGGAAGTGGGCGAGCTCTGAACTGGGCAGACTTGGTAAGATTGGGCCTGACTGGGGGGGAGCCATGATTCAGCTTCAGGAGACTGCCTGGAGACAATATGAGTGGGAATACAGAAAAAGATTTAGGCCAGGGATATAAATTTGGAAGTCGTCAACAACTGAATTATATTTAAAGCCAGGACACTGGGGAAGATTTGCAACAGAGTGAGTGGAGATAAGAGGTCCGGGGACTGAGATGAGGAAATGTCAGCAAAGGGGCACTTAATGAAGGAGCAGCCAGAGAGACAGGAGTGAAACCAGGAGAGGGGTTGATGATCCAGGCACCAAGGAGGGAAAGATGAACTCTCATGTTCTATGAAGAGGCAAGGAAAGTGAGGCTTGAGATTTAACAGCATGGAGAGTCCTTGACAGAGGCAGTCTTGCGGTAGTGCTGAGGGCTGATGGGAGTGGATGGGAGAAAGCAAGGGAAGAAAGGACTTCAAGGTGGCCAGAAGAGTCAATTCCTTTCAGGAGTTGTGCCATAAATAGGAGCAGAGAAATAGGGTGACAGTTTGAAGGGGATATAAAGCCAAGAGAAGGTTTTTCTTTAAGATGGAAAATTTACAGTATTTTTGTGTGTTGTTGGGAATAATTCTGGAGAGAGGGGAATTTTGATGATGCAGGTGAGAAGCGGATAAATGTTGGACTGAAGTCCTTGAATAAACAGGTGGAGATGGCATCTGCTGCACGAAGAAAGGGGGCTGTCCTTAAAAAGGAGCATTGGAAGGTTCACCCATATTAGCGAAAGGAAAGGCAGAGTTGACGAGCACAGATGCAGGTGGGTGGAGGAAGTAGTGGTGGCGCCCATGGAACTTCTCTTCTATTTTCTTAAACTAGGAAGAGGTTGTTAGCTGTGAGTGAGGTGGAGGAGGTGTGAAGCGATCGGCTGGAAGAGAGTGTGTGAGTAGACCTGGGGATGAAGTATGAATCCTGGGCAAGCCTTTAGGGCTCACTTAGGAAGGGTTGTGGTCATCGATTTAAAGTGAGGCTGTGTAACAAAAAAAGAAGGAGACTCACAAATACAGAGAACAAGCTAGTAGTTACCAATGGTGGGGAAGGGCAACATAGGGGTGGGGAGGTACAAGCTATTGAACGTAAGGTAGGCTCAAGGATGTATAGTACAACATGGGGAATAAAAAAGAGTGATATTAGTGTAAAGATAGAAATAGACGCACACAATACCCGATCAAGTGGTTTTCAACAGTACCAAGGCAACTCAGTAGGGAATAATCTTTCCCCTGGAATTACTGGCAACCCACTCCAGTTTCCTTGCTTGGAGAATCCCATGGACAGAGGAGACTGGTGGGCTGCAGTCCATAGGGTCGCAAAGAATCGGACACGACTGAAGTGACCTAGCACGCATGCAAGATAATGAATTTTGACCCTTACTCACATCATAGACCACATACAAAAATTAACTTGATGTGAATTAAAGGCCTATAAGTATGAGCCGTATACAAAATTACACATACAAATATAATACAGAAATGAGCAAAAGACCAACTGAAGAAGACTTTAGCCAAACTGATATTTAGATAACAAACACATGAGAAGATGCTCAACATCATTTGTCATTAGGGAAATACTAATTAAAACTACATGCTAAAAGGACTAGCATTTTTAAGACTGCCCATATTAAGAATTGGCAAGGATAGGATTATTCATTGTCCTGGAACAGATGGGTCTCAGAGGTACATGAAGAAACACTGGGGAATTATGGGTATGTTGTAAGAACACAGCAGAGTTTAACCTCTCTGCAGTTGACAGACATTTAGGTTGTTGCCAGTTTGGCTTTTGGCAGTTGCAATGATTGCCACTCAGATTCTTCCTCAAGGAAGAATTTGCTCTCCAGTTGCAGGGAGTGTGATCAGCAGAAACCTGCAAGCTTCTTCGGGGTTCACTGGAGCTGCAGATGGTGCCTGTCTCTTCTCAGAGCAGCTTGTATTGTGTGAGTGAACAAAGGAAGGATATGAAGGCTGGGCCATTTTTATCTGCTATAGGAGTGTTCAGATGAAGAATATTTGCTTCAGAGTTCCCTACCAAGATGGCCTAGACTTTGTTGAACCTGTATTAGAGTTTGACTTCTTCCACTCAATTCTGCTTTTCTCCCTTCCTTTCACAGATGCTGATCCCTAATATTCTTAATAAATTTCTTGTACCCTAAACTCCATCTCAGCATCTGTTTCCTGGGAACCTGACAGGGCGATTACAACAAAGCTTCTGTGATCATTCTTATCCATGTTTCCTGTCCTATAAACACTTTCTGTAGGATATTAGCATAAGTGTGGAATTGCTGGGTCACTGCTGCTGCTGCTAAGTCGCTCCAGTCATGTCCGACTCTGTGCGACCCCATAGACGGCAGCCCACCAGGCTCCCTCATCCCTGGGATTCTCCAGGCAAGAACACTGGAGTGGGTTGCCATTTCCTTCTCCAATGCATGAAAGTGAAAAGTGAAAGTGAAGTCACTCAGTCGTGTCCGACTCTTGAGTATGCAATTTTCACCTAATTGAATAAAGCTGAACTGTCTTCCAAAGTGAGTGTACAGGTTTATGTAGATTGATGTGGATAAATATTTTTGCTAATCCTTGGTATTGTGACTTTTAAATTTTATTCAACTTGAGTAGTATGTAATATCTCATCATGATTTTAATTTGCATTTCCCTGAATACCAAAGAAGTTGAGCGCTTTTAAAAATGTTACTGGCCTTTGTGTTTCTCATTTTTCAAAGTGCCTATCTTTTGCCCATTTTTCCTTTCCTTTCTGCCAAGTTATTTTTAAATTGTTACTTATTTATTTCTTTTAAGACCACTTTTTTTGAGGTATGATTGACATTTTATAAATCTTTACATATTTCATCTATACAACAGTATGAATTCGAATTGCACATTTTTTTATTTGGTTGTCTTTTATCATTAATTCTAATGAGTCTGTATATATTTTAGATAAAAGCCCTTTGTTAATCTTATCTCTCGCAATAATCTCTGCAATTCTATAGCTTGCCTTTAACTCTTAGTGTCTTTGATGAAGAGTGATTCTTCATTTTATTAGTATTTCTCTTATAGTATTGCTTTTTGTACTTTAAGAAAATTTTCCTTACCCAAGATTATGAAGATATCCTTCTACATTATTACTTTAAATTTACAGTTTTGTCTTTTATACTTATATGCCCCTAGAGTTGATTTTGGTGTGTGGTGTGAGATAGAGATCCAATTTAATTCTTTTTTTTTTTCCTGCTATTTTTTGGCCATGCTGTGAAACATGCAGGATCCTAGTTCACTCACCAGGGATAGAAGCCCTGCCTCCTGCAGTGTAAGCCTGGTGTCTCAACCACTGGACCACTATGAAAGTCCCAATTTAATTCTTTTTTGATATGGATATCTAGTTGTTCCAGACAAGTCTATTTGAGAGTCCATCTTTTTGGCACTGCTACATACGCCATCTCTCTTACAAATCAAGCATCTGGATTGGTGCAGGTCTATTTCCATAATGTCCTCTCTATTCCACAGAAGTGTGTGTGTGTGTGTGTGCTCAGTTGTATCTGACTCTTTGCCACCTCATGGACTCTAGTCCGTAGCCCTCCAGGTTCCTCTACCCATGTAATTTCTCAGGCAAGAATACTGGAGCAGGTTGCCATTTCCTTTTCCAGCGGATCTTCCCGACCCAAGAATCGAGCCCACTTCTCCCGCATCTCCTACACTGGAAAAAGGATTCTTTACCACTGCACCACCTGGGAAGCATTCCATTAAAACTGTCTATACCTGGGGCTTCCCAGGTGGCTCAGTGGTAAAGAATTTGCCTGCCAATGCAGGAGACACAGCAGGCTCGGTTTTGATTTTTAAAGTCCAGGACACTGGCTGAGCTCTCTTAATAATTCTAATTATTGATAGATTATTTTTTAATTCCTCTGTACACTATCCTATCATCTATAAATAATGGCAGTTTTGTTTCTTTTTCCAGTCTTTATTCCTTTTCTTTCTTCACTGTGCTGGCCATAACCTCCAGTATAACGTTGAAAAAAAAGTGGTAGTAATGGATATCTTTGTTTTGTTCCAATTTTCGAAAGGAAAAATTTTTACTGTTTCACCACTAAGTACGATGCTTGCTTTAGTTACTTTTCAAAAGACAGCTTTTAGAAAATTAAGGGATTTTCTTTCCAGTTCCAATTTGGCAAAAATTTTTTAACTATTCTCATCCATTTGATTTAAAGGATGTTGAGTTTTATCAAATACTTTTTCTTTATCTATTGAAA
>SJYQ01035012.1:0-10037 GCA_006410935.1 Redunca redunca
GCGGGGGGTGGGGGGTGGGGTTGGGTCGGCGTGCTTCCCTGGTGGTTCAGATAGTGAAGTATCCACCTGCAATGCGGGAGACCTGGGTTCGATCCCTGGGTTGGGAAGATCCCCTGGAAGAGGGCATGGCAAGGCACTCTAGTACTCTTGCTTGGAGAATTCCCATGAACAGAGGAGCCTGGCGGGCTATGAGGCTGCAAAGAGTTGGACACGGCAGCAACTAAGCACAGCACAGCACCTGAGAGAGAGAAGAGAGGCCAACTTCCTGGAGGTAAAGGAATACAATACAATCACCTGTGAGAGTTCAAACAGGAATAAGGAACTCAAGGACAGAACTCCAGCTTGAATACCATCAGCTTAGTCCGCATTCATCCAAGGCAGCCTACTGAATGGGAGAAAAAAAAAATGTGCAAATCATGTATCTGAGAAGAGATGAACATTCAAAACACATACAACTCAATAGCAAAACACTTAAATAATCCAATTAAAAAATTGGACAGTAGATCTGAATAGACATTTTTCCATAGAAGACATACAGATGGTCAGCATGTACATGAACCGATGCTCTACGTCATTAATCATCAGGAAAATGCCAATCAAAATCGCAGTGAGATACCACCTCACACTGTCAGAATGGCTGTCACCAAAAAGATAAGAAATAGCAAGTATTGGCAAGGATGTGGAGAAAAGGGAACCTTTGTGTACTATTGGTGGGAATGTAAATTGGCGCGGCCACCATGGACAATATGGAAAATAGTATGGAGGTTCCTCTTAAAAATTAAAAATAAGGCTACTATACTATCCAGCAGTTCCAGTTCTGGGTATTTATCCAAAGAAAACAAGAACACCAATTTGAAAAGATATATACCCCTGCCACACCATGTTCATTGCAGCAATAGTCAAAATATGGAAGCAACCTGTGTCCATAGACAGATGAATGGATAAAGAAATTGTAGTATATATATATTTTCATATATAATAGAATATTATTCAGCCATTAAAATGAATGAAATCTTGCCATTAGTGATAGCATGGATGGATCTCGAGGGCACTATGCTAAAAGTGAAGTCAGACAGAGAAAGACAAATACCATATTATTACTCTTACATGTGGAATCTAAATAAATAAAGTAAAAAACTAAGTTCACAGATACAGGAACAGATTGGTGGTTGCCAGAGGTGGAGGTTGGGGAAGGGGGGAGAAACAAACAGGCACACTGTTTGTTTTGTTCTTTTAGTTCAAATAGAATTAAAAAAAAAAATCAGGTGAGCCTCTATTTTAAATTTTATTTTATTATTGGAGAAGCAGATGAGTCTCTTATTTTACCTGTCCCATTATAGAACAAACATTGAACTCACGGCTCATTCACTAACTTTTTAAAGATCAGATGCCAAACAGGACATCTATAATTAAGAATCCGGGTCAGGAGTTGTATATTCAAAACTGAAGTTGGAGCCAGTGATGGTCTATGTCCAAAAGAAACAAAATTGAGTCAATAACTAAGAATAAAAATTGTTCCCAAAGAATTTGGCCTCAGGACCTTGGAAAAGGTAATACATCTGGCCCAGAATAATGTATACAAAGGAATTTTCTAGCCATGGTATGCCATCCTTACCATTTCTTTCATAGTCCCATGTCTTTAGGAGATGGGTAACCTTGTCAGTAGATTTAAATTTATTTAATATTCTTGGAATGCTATTGTGGTTGGGCTTCCCTGGTGGCTCAGTGGTAAAGAATTTACCTGCAATGCAGGAGATGCAGGTTCAAACCTTGGGTTAGGAAGATCCCCTGGAGGAGGGCATGGCAACCCACTCCAGTATTTTCACCTGAAAAATCCTATGGACAGAGGAGCCTGGTGGGCTACGGTCCATGGGGTCGCAAAGAGTTGGACACGACCGAGCACGCACACATGTATGCTATTGGGGTTATCCTGTTATATCTCCCAAATCTTGAGGAAAAGTCATGCATGTTTCAGCATGTTGAAAGAAGTGTCCCTATAGCTATGGGGCTCCAGATATATCAGGTCATTGTATCCTTCCCCATAAATAAATATGTGTAAGGACCAGACAAATACCAACCTCCATCTTCTTTCTTTTTTCTTTCTCTCTTCTTTCTTTTCTCTTTTTTAGTTTCAAATGATAGCAGTTTTATTTTCTTTTCATCAACAATTCAACTTGCAATCTCAGAATATGCTTCAATTTAACAAGGTATGCGGAGAGATTTTCCACAAAGTGTCCTCTTCAAAAATATTAAATTGGCAGCACATGGTACTGCAGCAATGGTCTCCAGCAGCTTTAAATTGGAGAACATACCTTGACATGTCCTCCGTTATTTAAAATGTGTGGTATTTTTTGATTTTATTACAGCTTTTTAGATACTTGAAACTATATAAAAATTAAAAACTGTAATTAAACATTTGAAATGCTAAGGGCTGTGTAGAGTACACTGTAAATTCCTCCTCTCCCCATTCTATGTGTGGGTGCGTCCGTGTGTGCTCACATTCCATTTCTTTTTCAAATTGAGACTTGTATACTACACTGAAACTCACTTCTCTTGTTCAACTCAGGTTCACATATCTTTATTTTGCTGTTCAAAACTATTTCCTTCACATAGATCCTTGATTTCCTCTGAAATCTCATTAAGTAACTTTTCTATTTCTTCTCTCTGATATGTCCAAAATTTTAATGTATACTGACTCTTCTAAAGAATCATGAATTCCTAAGAATTAAAGGATCATGAAATATGTCTTAATCCTCAAAAAATTTTGATCTATGTATTTTTCTTTTCTTCATACTATATGTCCATCAAATCTTAGTCAATAATTATTAACTTTATCAAATCCAATATACTTTTTAAATTGATAATTGACATGTAACATTGTGGAAGTTTAAGGAGTACACTGTGTTGATTTGATACATTTATATGCTGTGAAACAGTTACCACCTTTGAGTTAGTTAACACCTCCCTCACTTCATGTAATTAATTATCATTTCTTTTTATGTGATGAGAATAATTAATAATAATTAAGATCTAGTCTCTCAGCAGTTTTGAGTATATAACACAGTATTATTGACTATAATCATTACACTGTGCATTAGGTCTCCAGAATTTTTACATCAACTAGTTGCAAGTTTCTTAGAAAATGAAAGGCTTCCTGACTGGCCCGGTGGTAAAGAATCCACCTGCCAATGCAGGAGACACAGGAGACATGAGTTTGATCCCTGGAGTAGGAAATGGCAACCCCCTCCAGTATTCTTGCCTTGGAAATCCCATGGACAAAGGAGTCTGATTTGGGGATCAGAAGTGCTACCACCGGAGGGGTAGGGGATAGCAGGTGGGGGACAGCTGCATCAAGAACAGGGAAAGAGCAGAAGTGAGAGATGATGGTGCAAAGTCAAGGACCAGCGGAGAGCTCTGAGAAACAGCTCTGGGGCTGTGCAGCTCTGAGGCTGTGCAGCTCTGGGGCTGCGGGTTGGAAGACAGAAGAGAGTCAGGTGGGGCCCTGGGTAGGGATCATTCTTTCCCTGCAGTTTCTGGAGGCCCACGGGCCTGCAGTCAGTGCCAGGCCTGCCAACTGAGGAACACGATGGCTGGGCTCCCAGGCCATGCGGGCCTTGGAACCACTCCTCGCTGAGCCAGAAGCAAGCTACAGAGGCCGACAGACCGCCGTGAAAGCCAGACTTGACGCCAACTCTGTGGAACAGCTCACCGAGTCCAGGGTTTGGGCCCATCCTCGGCAAGTAAGACAAGCCTCTGAGGGAATTCTGATGTTTGACCCCATTGACTGCCCAAGCCGGAAATTAGTGACACCCAGAATCCTCAGATCTTTTGGGGAATCCCAAGAGAGTGCTTCATACATGTCCACGAGCCAATCTGTCACAGGGCATCTTCCATCAAGCTCTTTGTCTCCGTCTTCGGCTCCCACCAACTGACCTCGCACAGCCCAAAGTCACTTGAAGGAGCCAAAGCTGCCATGCTTTGGGCACCCCAAGAGGTTGGGATCCTTGTCTCTGTGTCTCCCCAGTTCAGCACCAACATTGTCAGTACACCCTGAAGCTGCAGCGTATGGTCCAGTCTTAACACCCTTTGTTATCGGTTTGGTTAGCTTCTGGTTCTCTCTCTCCAACCACGAGGGCCTAATCCTAGACCAAGGATCATGGGAAGGGACACCCACCAGTCAGCCCGCCTTCTCTCTGCTAGGATCCTCCCTCCAGCCTCTTCCTTTAGCACCCAAAGCCCATTGTAGCTTCCTGGAATCAGGACACAAAACAGCTCCATTTCAGAAGTTGTTCTTAATGTTTCTATTTCTGAGAGATCAAATTCAATTTCTTCTTCCTTTTTTAGCTATGCAGGATCTTAGTTGTGGCATGCAAACTCAGGGATCGAACCCGCGCTCCCTGCATTAGGAGTGTGATGTCTTAGCCACTGGACTACCAGAGAAGACCCTGTAAGATTGATTTCAGTGCTTTTTTCTGAAACAAAAAATGGTGCCCTCAACATATACAGGAATAGCTTTCTAGCGAGAAATTGGTTTTGATTGTTCCCCTGGGCTCTGAAACTCTCAGGACTGAGTTGCAACAGGGCTCAACATTACATAAGGGCAGGAGGGATAGACAAGACGAGGCGCGCGCTGAGTGTTGAAAGATGTGAAACCACGTAGAAGATCACGCAGGTCTCTCAGAACGTCTCAGCAGCTTCACCTACCCTCTGCCCCATGGCTCTTCCCCAGTGTTTATCCCCAGGGACTGACACAAAGTGCTCAGGAAGGATTTACTGCGTAAATGGACGTTTGCAGTTGGTATCGGTGTTTGAAGGCAGAACTTTGTATTGCAGCCCTGGTGTAGGATTGAGAGGTCCCCTTCCGGTCCTTTGAAAGGGGTCTGAAGACAAGATTTCCCCTTCCGCTGATGAGAAGAGGGCAGAGCCATCTAGGAAGTGGAAGGGAAAATTACCTGAGGGCTGGAAAGGGGAAATTTGGGGCTATGTTTAGGCTGAGAAATGAAGAGGGGAACCATGTGTCCCAGCAAGTATGTGGCCTGACTTTGGTAACATTAGGAAAATTTTTGATATAACATACACTTCTATAATCAGGACTTCCCAGGTAGCGCAATGGTAAAGAGTCCGCCTGCCAGGGTAGGGATGTGGGTTCAATCCCCGGCTCAGGAAGATCTCCTGGAGTAGGAAATGGCACCCCGGAAAATTCCACGGACAGAGGAGCCTGGTGGACTACAGTCCTTGGGATCGCAAAGACTCGGGCATGACTGAACACACAGGCACACTTCTATAACTTCTCATGATCTCAACATGGCACAGGCAAGTGAGAGAATTTATGTGCAAGTGGTTGGTTTTTTTTTTTTTTAATTAAAATAAGGGTAACTAACTTTGTAATGATATTAAAGCTGAAACTCCAGTACTTTGGCCACCTCATGCGAAGAGTTGACTCATTGGAAAAGACTCTGATGCTGGGAGGGACTGGGGGCAGGAGGAAAAGGGGACGACCGAGGATGAGATGGCTGGATGGCATCACGGACTCAATGGAAGTGAGTCTGAGTGAACTCCAGGAGTTGGTGATGGACAGGGAGGCCTGGCGTGTTGCGATTCATGGGGTCGCAAAGAGTCAGACACGACTGAGCGACTGAACTGAACTGAACTGAACCTTGTAATGAATTTTACCATTCACAAAACCCTAACATGTACAGTTGTCTCATCTGACCCTCCAAAACCTCCATAGAATTTAGATGTAGTCTCACCTTCCTTTTACAGATAAGAAAAGTAAGAACTGCAGAGTCAGGAAAGGGAGTGAAGACTCCAACAGGGCCTACTCAACTCAGAGCTCTACACTCTTTCTACTGTATGTGTTTTACTTTGTATTCTTCGTATTACAACACTACAACAGGGAATTTTTAAAAAATTCATTTAAAAAACTCCTTGTAAAACATAAAGCTTTATATATACATAAAAGTTTTTTTAGTTATAATAATACAGCATATGGCCAGGGCTACTGCTGGTCCATATGAAGTCTTTCTAGCAGACCGTGAACTGTTTATACAGTGAACAACCCGCCCAACTGGTATATATTTCAGGGTACGGGGGAGGGGAGCAACAGATGTGAATTCGCAAAATCTGGGGGTTTAGTTCCAACTCTGTCTGCCCCTATTAGCTTTGCCACAGTAAGCATATCATTTTGCCTCTCTGAAATTCAGTTTCTACATCTATAAAATTTAGATGTTAATTGTGCTTTTACCTTTATCACAGTATTATGAGATTTGAGTTAAGATATTATACGAATGTTGTTTTACAGATAAGGAAAGACTTGCCCTGGTATGTATGTGTATGTATATATCCATAGATATTGTTGTTGTTTTGTCGATAAGTTGTGTCTGACTCTTTTGTGACCCCATGAACTGTAGTCCGCCAGGCTTCTCCGTCCTTGGGATTTCCCAGGCAAGAATACTGGAGTAGGAATGCCATTCCCTTCTCCAGGGGATTTTCCTGATCCAAGGATCGAACCCGTGTCTCTTGCAGTGGCAGGCAGTTTCTTTACCACTGAGCCACCAGGGAAGCCCCATATCTAAAGATAAAGATAGATATAAAAACTAGAACTGATTTTTTGCCCTTTGTTCTTATTTTGTTTCACTGGGGAATAGTGGACTAGTCATCATCCACCCAGCACATATTTCCCCTTCTTCCTTCCCAACAGGTCTCAGCTTTTCGTGGATCCGGGGCTTGGCTTGTGTGTCTGCCCCCCGCATTGAAAGGTCAGGGCTCTACAGCCTCAAGTCTATGGAGAGTGTGTACTTATCCTGTGGGCAGAGCTGTGTGTGCAGCCCTGATTGGCTTCAGGGCTGAGATTTTACAAGGTGGATATCTGAGAATCTTTATGGTCTTTGCTTACCCTTCATTCAACAAAGATGACAATCAGGATTTGGGTCTGAGCACACAGAGAGGAGAAGACTGATAAAGGAGCATATCTGGGGGAGAGTCAGGGTTTTTTTTTGTTGTTGTTGTTGTCACACTCCATGGCATGTGGGATCTGAATTCCCCAACCAGGAATCGAACCCATGCCCCCAGCAGTGAAAGACTGGAACTCTAATCGCTGGACTATCAGGGAATTCCCAAGAGTTCTCATTTGATCATAGATAACTTTGAGATGCTCATTAGAAATCCATAGCAAGACAGTATGAGAGCACTGAGGACCATGGGGTTCACTGTTCTACATATTTTCATTATTCCATAATAATAAAAAAAGAAAAAAATTCATCACAGGAATCTGGAACTCCAGGAAGAGCTGGAAACCTTTTACAAGAGGTTGTAAACTTGGAGGTCATCACAGTACACTTGGTATTTAATCATGGGCCTGAAGGAAGTCACCTAGAAGAATCATGGAATTGAGCCCTGGGAACTCTGACTGTTTAAAAGTCAAGAGATAAGAGAGGAAGAGACACAGACTTGAAGAGAGTGTGTCTTGAAAGACAGGTGATGGGGGAGTTTTAAGGAGGGAATGATCAACAGTGTTGGGTGGTCCTGACCATTTGAATAAGATGAGGACTGAGAATTGGTCATGGCTTTTGCAAGACGGAGGCTGTGGTTTCAGCAGAGTGATGGGGGCAAAATCCTGATTAGAAGGGAAGAGAAAGAACACTGGGGGAGATGAGAAATGGAGACAGCGATAGGAAGCACCATAATGAAGCTTCCCAGGTGGCACTAGTGGTAAAGAACCCACCTACCAATGCAGGAGATGTGAGAGATGCCGGTTCAATATCTGGGTCGGGAAGATCCCCTGGAGGAGGGCATGGCAACCCACTCCAGTATCCTTGCTTGGAGAATCCCATGGACAGAGGAGCCTGGTGGGGCTATAGTCCGTAGGGTTGCAAAGAGTTGGCTACGACAGTGACTTAGCACACACGCACGCGTGCAACACCATGATGGGGTTTTGCTATAAAGAGTATTGGAGTGGTAGCCAGACAGGAACTCTGCTTGTGTTTTGTTGCAAGATAAAGATATTATCAAAAGTCTTTTTTGCTGATAGAAATAATCCAGTAGGGGTAGAAAAACTGACAATGAAAAGGGTGCTACAAAGCGAGGGGAGTTAAGTACTGTTGCAAGGTGTTTGAGTAGAAAGGAGGGAATAGTGTGCGAGTGAAAGAGAGCCATAGTGAGGAACCAGCTCTCTCCTTCCTTCAGACAGCTGGTCAGCCCCAGAGCTGCTAGGACAATTTGTGGCCACCCGAGGACAAAGTCTGTGCTGAAGGCTGCAGGATGGAGAGACAAGAAGCACCAAAATGCTCTGATGGGTGGGGTCCCTGGACCACTAACCTGCAGCCTGCTCTACCACAGGACCTGCTGTTACATGAGATGGTAAACTACCTCCTTGTTTAAGCTGGCTCAAGTCAGGCGTGGCTGTTGTTTTAACTTTATTTTGAGATATTATTATCTTCAGGAAAGTTGCAGTATTAGTAAAGAAAACACCTATATACTTTCGGTCACCAATTTTTAAATGTTTGTGTGTGTGTGCACGCACACACTTGTTTTCTGGATTATACTAAAATGGACTACGTATTCACGTCCCTTTATACTTTAGACCTCTACTTTGTCAGTGTATTTCCCAAGAACATGCATATTCTTGTTCATGGTCCAGTTATCAAATTCAGGGGTATTTACACTGATATAATACTTTTATTTATGCCACAGTCCATGTCTTAATTTTGTCAATAGTCTCAATGATGTCCTTTAAAGTTTGTTTTCCTTTTTTCCTAGCACAAGATCTAATTCAGTATGAATAACTGTCATATGTTTAATCTCTTTTAATTTTGATTTCTCAGCTTTTTAAAGTCTTTCATGATGTCATTGCCCTTTTTAACAGACTAGTTATTTTATAGAATGTCCCTCAATTTGGTTTGTCTAATGTTTCCTCATGATTCTGAACTGAACTGAATGTTTTCTCATGATTAGATTCAGACTGGTTTTTCCAGTAGACATGTGTGGATGTGAGAGTTGGACCATAAAGAAGGCTGAGCACCGAAGAATTGACACTTTTGAATTGTGGTGCTGGAGAAGACTCTTGAAAGCCCCTTGGACTGCAAAGAGATCACACTAGTCCATCCTAAAGGAAATCAACCCTGAATATTCATTGGAAGGACAGATGCTGAAGCTCCAATACTTTGGCCACCTGATGTGAAGAGCAGACTCATCAGAAAAGACCCTGATGCTGGGAAAGATCAAAGGCAGGAAGAGAAGGGGGCAACAGAGGATGAGATGGTTGCATGGTATCATCAACACAACGGACATAAGTTTATGCAAACTCCAGGAAGATAGTGAAGGACAAGGTGTGCTTGTGTTCATAGGGGGTGCTGCAGTTCTTAGGGTCACAGAGCCAGGCACAACTTAACAAGTGAACAAGAGCAATATATTTATGACTGGAATTATATGTGACATTAAATGTTTGTATATGATGAGGTATCCTTCTCAGGGTACCACAAGGGAAGCCATGATACCTTTATGCCCCTAGTTTTGATCACTTGGTTAGGGTGTTATCTGGTTTCTCTACCCAATGGTTATTACTTTTGTAATAACCTTTTGTAATTAATATGTAATTAGTGGAGAGGGAAACGGCAACCCACTCTAGTACTCTTGCCTAGGAAACCCCATGGACAGAGAAGCCTGGCAGGCTATCGTCCATGGGGCTGCAAAAGAGTCAGACAGAACTTATCGACTATTCTAAACAGAGCTTAGCGACTAAACAATAGTGGGAACATAGTTTGCGACATATAAGTGTCTGTATGTGTCTTATCAAGGCCCCTCCCCTATTTAGCATCCATGACCATTCTTGCCCGAACCGACTTTTACTATGAAAAGGGTTGGTTTTTGTTTGTGTTTTGGATAGATGTGGCCCCAAACCTTCTAACCCAGGGGTCCCTAATCTTTGGGCTGCAAACTGGTATCTTCTGTCTATTCAGCAACAGCATTAGATTAGAAATAAAGTGCACAGTAAATGTAACACGCTTGAATCATCTCAAAACCATCCCTCCCACCCCCCC
>SJYQ01035047.1:0-32629 GCA_006410935.1 Redunca redunca
TACTAGGCATTTAAGGGCAAAACTGCAAAAACACAGAAATAAGTACAGGGTGTTCTTCGGATAAAAGAACTAAAGATTGACACCATCTCTGCTGGGCTGATTCTCTTCAAGAAGCCACAGATTCATCCCCTGTCCTGATTTTCATTCCTGCCAGGTTTCGACGTTTTTCTGGCCTACTGCATTCTCTAACAGGGCTGTCACCGCTGTCCAGTTAGTGATATTTTGTGATCTCCCCAAACCTAATCTCAGTATTTTCTTGACATCCAGGAACTCAGCATTATAGGATTGAACTTCACCACAAGGGTGAACTTGCCTTGGCCATAGCCTGCGATTTTTTCCTCTACTTCAAGTCAGTTGCCTTGAGAGATGCCGTCCTTCACTTTCAGGACTCCTTTATGACCAACAGTCTCAAAAATTCCTGATTTTCTTCAGAAAATCGCCAATTCCTCCTAAAGAAAAATAACTCACCCATTATTCTAAATGAGCATGTCAGCTTAATTATCCCTGAAAAGGTACTCCTTCAACAAATATCTATTAAATTATTTATTAATATTTATTATGCTTAATATGTACCAGGCATCTAAGCACTGTCGATTTAGGAGTGAATAAAACAGACCTGCTGTCTCTCTCATTTGAAATCCCTCACTACGAGAAAGCATGATCAGACCCCAATGGAGGTTAATAGCCAGTTTGCCTGGGTTCAAATGCTAGCTCTCATCTTGGGCAATTCAGACTAAGTCTCAGTTTGTTCTATCTATATTCAAAGGAGACAATGACGGACCCGACCTCACAGGATTGCTGTGTATATTACATGAGCTAATGCATAAAAAGCATGTAACACACAATCGAGTACACAGTGAGCAGTCAATAAAATAAGACACACTTTCCCTCCTTATCTGAGCAATCAAACATCACAGTAATAACAGAAGTAGAAGATGACAAAGGAGTAGGAGTAGCAGTACCCTTTCTCATCTTCACTGAGTACTCATTCACACCAGGAAATGACCTAAGCATTTTACATACAATACTGAGTTAATTTATCACCTTCAACTATGTGGGCTTGCTAAGTGGCTCCTGTCCTGTCCAGTTCTTTGTGACCCTGTCGGCTGTCGCCCACCAGGCTCCTCTGTCCATGAGATTCTCCAAGCTGGAGTGGGTTGTCACGCCCTCCTCCAGAGGATCTTTTCGACCCAGGGATCAAACCCATGTCTCATATGGCTCCTGCATTGGCAGGCAGGTTCTTTATCACTAGCCATATTTAGAGATAAATAACACATCACAACTGAAGTGACTTAGCAGCAGCAGCAGCAACAGACATCACATTTTCCACTTTCCATTTACTGAAATGCCCTAGTAGTTTCAACCTTTTCCTTAGGAAGTGCATTTCTTCTCCTTCCTGTCGTTTCTTAATTGTGCTCATATTCCATAGCATCTCATTAATTTAAATAATTTTATAATCGGCATTTGGAATAAGACCCCCCAAAAAACTGTTTACTTGGCTACATTTGTGCAAAAACATGTTAAGCAATGCTTACTCTGTCTTAAGGAGCCTCCTGGGTTTTCTTTCAGCATTCCTCTGGTGGTAAGGTTTCACCAGAAATCACCTTTACTTTAAAATTATATGCATTTCATTTACCTTTGATCTCTCAGTCTTTCAGGAGATGCCCAAAACCGCTAGGAGTGCTTTTATAAAACAACCCCCAATGGCATACTCACTGCTGCTGTTGCTGCTGCTGCGAAGTCGCTTCAGTCGTGTCCGACTGTGCAACTCCATAGACGGCAGCCCACCAGGCTCCCCCGTCCCTGGGATTCTCCAAGCAAGAACACTGGAGTGGGTTGCCATTTCCTTCTCCAATGCATCAAAGTGAAAAGTGAAAGTGAAGTCGTGTCTGACTCTTAGTGACCCCATGGATTGCAGCCCACCAGGCTCCTCCATCCATGGGATTTTCCAGGCAAGAGTACTGGAGCGAGGTGCCATTGCCTTCTCCGGGCATACTCACTAGGGCTTATTAAATGTTTTGATGACCACTGCCTTTCTACATATTCCTCCACTGTGAATTTTAAAATATATTTTCATGTGTTTTCTTCACAAAAACACAGACATGTTACTAGCATAATCAGGATGTTCAGAAATACAATGCATTGCTATTATACTAAGTAAAGTAAAAATTAAACATTATAGATAAACACAATCAAACACTACTCTATAATAAAAGTATTAAAATATTAATTACACATTTCAACTTAATATTAAACATTAAAAAGTAACATAGCAATAACTATACTGTTTATTCTCATTTAATCCTCTCAAGAATTCTGTGATATAATAATTAATATTTTATACAAATAAGAAGAATGTTTAGACAAAGAAACTTTAGAGAAATTAAATTATCTTGTTCATAATTACTAAGAGTAGACATAGCAAAATCTTAGGCCTGAAGTTGTCTGACTCAAAACACCTGTATGGATTTATTCTAATCTATCTGCAATAATCTACAGGATAGGCTAGAAGGTGCTAATAGTTATAAAATTAAAAATCACCAAAGGATATAATCAGGTGGTGACAGGAAAAAAAAATCAGAAGATACAAAAATATCTTACATGTTTTTACGTAAGATTTGCAGTTTCTCATTAAAACTTTTGAATTAATCATAAATATGTTTCATCCTGGTTGTTCCTATACAACCACTATGCACTAAAATAATATTTGAATTATAGTGTGAAGGTTAAAAAAGAAAAAGTGGGCTGATAACACTACAAAAATTATTTTTAGGATAACAAAGGTGATTCAGTAAGCAAAAGGGATGCTTTTTCAAAAATCAACAGATTTTTTTTTTGTGCTATTTGGGTAACTATTTAACTAAATAAAAATAAAACAATTATGGTTGCATATGTCCTTTTAATAGTGTAGCTTTGAACTTAACTTTTTAAGCAAATTTTTGTGGCTCATCTGGTAAAGAATCCACATGTAATGCTGGAGACCCAGGTTCAATCCCTGGGTTGGGAATTGCTACCCACTCCAGTATTCTGGCCTGGAAAATTCCATGCACTGTATAGCTCATGGGGTCACAAAGAGTCAGACACGACTGAGCGACTTTCATTTTATAGTCAGAAAATAGATGGCACTGAATTCAGATCCTGTACAACCAGTGTTGTACACTGGTTTTCATTTATCCTCGAAGTACAACACTGGTTTTTATTTTTAAGACTGTGTCAATAGTTTGGAAAACTTGTGAGGAAATCCTCAGTACCATGCATCTCCTTTATTTGTATGCACTTGAAGACAACTTGAATAAGATTTTGTAATCTATGTCTTTGTTGTTTAGGCTCTAAGTCGTGTCTGACTCTTCGCAGCTCCGTGAACTGAAGCCTGCCAGTCTCTGTCTATGGGACTTGCCAAGCAAGAATACTGGAGTGGGCTGCCATTTACTTCTCCAGAGGAATCTTCCTGACCCAGGGATTGAAACCCTGTCTCCTGCATTAGCAGGTGGATTCTTTTTTTTTTAAATTAATTTATTTAATTGGAGGCTAATTACTTCACAATATTGCAGTGGTTTTTGCTACACATTGATATGAATAAGCCATGGGTGTACATGTGTTCCCCATCCTGAACCCCTGTCCCACATCCCTTCCCAGCCCATCCCTCAGGGTCATCCCAGTGCACCAGCCCTGAGCACTCTGTCTCATGCATTGAACCTGGACTGGTGATCTGTTTCAAATATGACAATATACATGTTTCAATGCCATTCTCTCAAATCATCCCACCCTCACTTTCTCCCACAGAGTCCAAAAGACTGTTCTATACATCTGTGTCTTCTTTTGCTGTCTTGCATGTAGGGTCATCGTTACCATCTTTCTAAATTCTATATACATGTGTTAGTATACTGTACTGGTGTTTTTCTTTCTGGCTTACTTCACTCTGTTTAATAGGCTCCAGTTTCATCCACCTCATTAGAACTGATTCAAATGCATTCTTTTTAATGGCTGAGTAATGCTCCATTGTGTATATGTACCACAGCTTTCTTATCCATTCATCTGCCGATGGACATCTAGGTTGCTTCCATGTCCTGGCTATTATAAACAGTGCTGTGATGAACATTGGGGTACATGTGTCTCTTTCAGTTCTGGTTTCCTTGGTGTGTATGCCCAGCAGTGGGATTGCTGGGTCATAAGGCAGTTCAATTTCCAGTTTTTTAAGGAATCTCCACACTGTTCTCCATAGTGGCTGTACTAGTTTGCATTCCCACCAACAGTGTAAGAGAGTTCCCTTTCCTCCACACCCTCTCCAGCATTTATTGTTTGTAGACTTTTTGATAGCTGCCATTCTGACCATTGTGGTACCTCACTGTGGTCTTGATTTGCATTTTCCTGATAATGAGTGATGTTGAGCATCTTTTCATGTGTTTGTTAGCCATCTGTATGTCTTCTTTGGAGAAATGTCTATTTAGTTCTTTGGCCCATTTTTGATTGGGTCATTTATTTTTCTGGAATTGAGCTGCAGGAGCTGCTTGTATATTTTTGAGATTAATTCTTTGTCAGTTGCTTTGTTTGCTATTATTTTCTCCCATTTTGAAGGCTGTTTTTCCGCCTTGCTTATAGTTTCCTTCGTTGTGCAAAAGATTTTAAGTTTAATTAGGTCCCATTTGTTTATTTTTGCTTTTATTTCCATTACTCTGGGAGTGGGTCATAGAGGATACTGCTGTAATTTATCTCAGAAAGTGTTTTGCCTATGTTTTCCTCTAGGAGTTTTATAGTTTCTGGTCTTAGGTTTAGATCTTTAATCCATTTTGAGTTTATTTTTGTGTATGGTGTTAGAGAGTGTTCTAGTTTCATTCTTTTACAAGTGGTTGACCAGTTATCCCAGCACCACTTGTTAAATTCTTTCACTGCTGAGGCATCAGGGAAGTCAATCTGTGTATAAAAACATCAATTATATTTGAACAGATTCTAAACCTGTAAATAACAGCTTTAATTTCTAAATGTAGTACACTTACAGATAATAAGTTTAAACCTAGCTGATATCCTCTTTTAGTTTTTAATATTGATGTTTATAGATTTCATGAGAGTTCTATTTATGAATATTGACAGCAATCAAATTTTATAGGGTCACTCCTTTTGGATTTTCAAAGATAGATTTATAGACACTAAGTATATTCTTCTTTACTGGATTTTCTTCAATGGAATTACCTCCACCCTGGTTGTTATTCTCACATTTTAGAATACTAAAATGAGAGACTGCATTTGATTATCTTTCTACTCAGTTTATTCAGGAAATTTTACCTCATTTCCTCTTGTGTTAATCACCTAAGAGCCAAGCAAACTACAAAGCTCAGCAACATGATTTTTACCGTAAGTCCATTCCAATAATCCTTTTTTTCAGTGGCAATAAAGTATAAACAAGGATGAAGGTGTGACTCCCAGAGCTGACAGGAGAGTGCAAAAATTTTCGGTATGGCTGAAATAACAATAACCAGTGGGGCGGTAAGGTAAGAGAATCTGTGTGTCTGCCAGGAAATGGAGCGAGGAGGGTGAAAGGGCGTCCACGTGTAGGTGTTTATCCTGTGCCCAGAGCTGGAAGTTAAAGCTGTACATTCCCTAGAGACGCCTTAAAAAGATGTGTTAAACAATTGTGAAAACCTGCCTTAGTCTTATTACTGTCACAGGAGTTTGTTCTTTCTAAATGGTCCATTAAAAAAAGAAAAAAAAAAAAACCCTTCAGTTCTGTATAGAGTTTCCTGACATGAACAAGGCTGAAACAGAAAGTAAAAATCTTCAACTAGAACTTTCATGGGAATATTCAGGAACTTGGAGGTATTTTAGAGGGTGGTTTTTTTTTTTTTTCTCTCCCTATTGTATTTTGGAATGATAAAATGTGGAGAAGCAGCGAAGTAAATGATAATGATGTAAGAAAGCCTTAAAAACACAAAGCCAAACAGGGTATCTTTTGATCCATTCATTCGAGTAATGAGAAGGCAGGACCTTCAGAGCATATAAAAGCTCTTTTCTCTTTTTTCTAAATTTGCAAAGTGAAGCACAGCTCAATTCTCTGGGAAAATACATTTCATAAGAATAAAAAAAACTGCTAAGTTTTTCCACCAACCTTCTTAATTCTTATGCACAGAAAAAAAGCAAAAGAATTTAACCCAGAGGGTAGACAAGTTGGTCTTCCCAGGATTCATATCTGCCTGCCAATGCAAGAGATGAAGAAGATGTGGGTTTGATCCATGGGTGGGGAAGATCTCGTAGAATGGGATATGGCAACCCACTCCAGTATTCTTGCCCGGGAAATCCCATAGACAGAGGAGCCTGGAGAGTTATAGTCTATGGCGTTGTGAAGAATCAGACATGACTTAGCGACTGAGTACTCACTAGACAAGTTCCCTATGGCACAGAGTGTCCAGAAAGGGAATCTTTCCATTGTGCAGATTTAACTTTGAACACAGGTAAAGTGCCCCTGAGGTTTCCAGAGCTGTTCCAACCTTCATGGCCATCTGTACCTAGACCTACTTACCTCCCCATTTTTTTTTTTTAATTGACATTGCATCTATGCGGAATACAACATTGAGAGACGATCTAAAAACATTGAGAGATGATCTAAAAACTACCTCTTTGTGGTAAAACACCTAAAGCGTAACGAGTCTTATCTCTGTTCCCTCTTCTACTGTCTCCTCTAGCCACACTGAACCATGATCTTTTTCCCAAGTGTCATCTTCTCTGTCTCCACAGCGCATTGATCAGGGCATTGATTAAATTGACCTCCACTGCCAGGAAAACCTCTTGTCGAGGCTTCCCCAGCTCTCACTTACTCTTTTGAACTCAGGAGTGCTGTCACCTCTTCCAGGAAGTCCCTCTTGACTCACTCTTTAAATCTACACTAGATATCTCTCATCCCCTTCTCCTCCTGCAGGATGAGAGGATAAGATGGTTGGATGGCATCCCCGACTCGATGAACATGAGTTTGAGCAAGCTCTGGGAGTTGGTGCTGGACAGAGAAGCCTGGTGTGCAGCAGTCCATGGGGTTGCAAAGAGTCGGACACAACTCAGCAACTGAACTGCGATGTCTCTCATATGTGACTAAAGCCCAATGTGCATTCCTTCCTGAGTTCTTTTTCTACTCTCCTGAGAATACATTTACATATTTATCCAATCCATTTTGCTACACTCTCTTTGAAGGATTTGTATCCTATGCATCATTGCATCTTCATTGTCTAGCACAATGCATATAATGATTGCCAGTGAATACTCATTGCAAGTATAATATGATTAGTTAATTCTCATCCAATGTCCATTTTCCCCTTTTCCAAAACATCAACATCTCATCAGCACTTTCACTATAATCTTCAGAATTAGCAAAAAGGCATGTTATTTTAATAAAATACACTTCTTTAAATTATTCCAATTTTTAATTTTCAAATCATTTATACTTTAGTTTCAGGAAGAATATGAAGCTTAAGAAAAAATGGCATTTGGTATATATAAGAATGTTAAAGCAAAACTGTAACTGATTTTTGAGGAAAATGCTACCAAATCTAGTTGTAATATAATTTCCTGTTAAACTATAAGGCAAACCATGTGAGGAAATCTAATCCTGAGCACAGCCACATTACTAGTCAACAGGATGTTAAACATAAAGTCATATGACAAAATTTATCATTATTATAAAATTAAAAACAATATATCCAATCAAATGTATAAAATATCCATAAATAATAAAACTTTACAGAAAATGATACCAACCAAAATATATGTGAGGATATTTTCTTCAAAGGCTCTTAAATGAAATACATTTAAATCAGTAGACAAAATCCAATCAAAATCAGGATACTAAAAAGGCTTTGCAAGTGTTACTTTCAGAATTTACCTAAAATGGTGTTAGATGCCTGTTTTAGCCTAAAACATAATATGATTAATCAGCAGGAAAGCATGCTTTCTCATATTCAAAGTAAAAAATCTTCCCAAATTTATCACAAGTGGCATTTTGTTTCAATTCATTCACTTGGTCCCTCTCTGAAGAAAACAATGTGTTCTTTGTGTATGAATAATTAGTGTGAATTGGTCAGAGCCCCAACACATATTTTCATGAATTACCATATTTAAATCACATTTCTAGCAGGACCAATAGTTTTTCCCTCTGGTATTTAAATAACATTTTGAAAAGTATGTTTGGTTTATACCTTCCATTTAAAAAAATAGACCAAAAAAATTGTTTTTTTGCTTTCTCTCACCTAATATATGGCCAATTATCTCAAACCAATAAAAAATGTTTATTTGTTTTTAATATAAAACCTATAGAAATTTGGACTCTGTTTTCTTAAAAATACTGAAACAGCAATCCTTTGCAAAGAGACATGACAACAAGTAAAAAATTATACTGAATTAAACCAAGGGATATGTTAATAGTTCTTGCTCCCTAAAGGTACTGAATCATTAACTCATTCATTCTTTGAAGAGAAACATGAAGACAGTAATTCCATTCTTGGAGTTATCTGTACAAAATGGCATACAAATAAGGAATTGCTGCAGGACAAACCTAGGGCTGTTAGCGTAGGGCCGCAATGCTCATCTGTATCCTAGGAAGTCCTGCCCGATATGCTGTTCCTCACAACAATTATATTAAATATAATTTCTAAGCAGCCCAGCTGTCAGTTCATAAGTGGCAGATTTAAAATGCTACATGCAGTGTATCAGCCCTGCAAACGCTTCTATAATGTAATGTCAGCTGGCAGCTGTTTCAGAACAATTCCCAAAACTAAAATATTGTTCTGAACGGGGATCTGCACAGATGTCTTTGTCAACACAACTTCTGCAAGAACATCTATCCGAGGTCCAAGATTCAGCTAAACAAAACTGCAGGGAAAAAGGAACCCAAAACATCATAGCACAATGTTCACATCCGTAGCCATCTCACATGCTGTTAAAAATTAAAATACACCATGAAGACTCAAGTAAGAGAGAGGTGGGATCAGTTTTAGATCTTAAAGATTAAAACCACTTCCTCTTAGCCTCTAAAAACACAACTTGGGGGGGGAAAGGTTTCCATTTGTTAACTTTGTTTATGTTTCTTAAAAAGAAAACTAGGAAAGAGTTCATGCAGAACAGGAACCACTCCAGCAGGTTATAGGAGGCTCTTCCCAGCTTCTTTCTGCTATTCCTCAAAGCAGATTTAGAGTTGGGGCGCCAGACAGCTTCCATCTCTCACTTCTAGATTCTGAAGGAATAGGAGATCAGGCCCCAGGGACTAATGGCAATTAAAAGAAAGCGGATGCAAACCTACAATAAGTCTAAGAAGCTTGGCTAACTCTTGGCAGGGTGTAAATAGATCTTAACACCATTTGCTTCTATTTCCCCTGATTGGAAAGTTCAGTGTTAAAAAGAAAAGAAAAATGAGTTGCTGTAGGGTAGGTGTTGTGTAGCGTAGGTATTATAAAATGCCTTTAATAGCAAACCATAAAGCAAGTAAACTTTCTCATTCACGACTAATGAGCCGATTCAAATTCGTAAACTTGAAGAAGACACAAAGAGAAAAGAACTCTCTTTGTTCCCTCTTCCCATGATTCTATTTCTATCTTTACTGCAACTCTTTAGTTAACTACTGAATTTCTACTGACTGGAAAACAGTAAACATTTAATAAATACCATGACTCAACTAATACTGGCTGCATAAAATCTTTGCTTCTGGACTGAATGGGGTTACTTTATGTAATCTCATATTTTACACAAAAGTACTACATCTGAGTTGGACAACATATAAATACTATCTATTACTATGCTATATAATCATATATAGATATCTAAATCCAGTCTATTTATGCACACTTTATGTTTACATATATGATTACTATTTTTAAATACTAGATAAATACCATGTACTAGTACTAAGTACTAGGCAAAAGGGTATCCCAAGCTTAGCAGAGAAGACAAATAATTAAAGCTAGTTAATCAAAACTAGTTGGATTATGACACTTTTGTTTAAATTTCCTTAAGTCAGATTATGCTATGTATTAATAATTATAGTCATTATTAATATCATGCCACTATAAGTTGCTACAAAGAAACACATGTTTGGAACATATCTAATATCATTTCCTGTATTTAGACCTGAGGATCTTTACTTTCTTTGAGGTGTTTTTAACTTCTTCTTTTAAAAATAGTGTTCTGATACCACATTAAGTGGTAGTGAAATTCTTTTTCTTTTTGGCCATACTGCACAGCATGTGGGATTTTAATTCCCCAGCCAGGGATTGAACCTGTGCCTTCTGCACTGGAAAATGAGGTCTTAACCACTGGACCACCAGGGAAGTCCCTAGACCTGAGTATCTTTAAATATCATCATATAATATACTGATAGTCTTCAACTAATAATACTTCAACTTAATGATTTTTTGACTTTATGACTGTGCAAAAACAATATGCATTCAGTATAAAATGTTCCAATTTTGAATTTTGATCTTTTCCTGGGCTGGCAACATACTGCATAGTACTCTCTCATTCTGCTGGGCAGAGGTCATGAGCTGCAACTCCCATTCAGTCATGTGGTCAGAAGGGTGAACAACTAATACACTTACAACCATTTTGGATTCAAACAACCATTCTGTTTTTCACTTTCAGTATAGCATTCAATAAATTACATAACATATTCAACACTTTATCATAAAATAGAGTTTGTTTTAAATGACTGTGCCAATTTGGGCTAATGTAAGTGTTCCAAGCACATTTAAGATAGGTTAGGCTAAGATATGATCTTAGGTGCATTAAATGTGCTTTCTACTTAAGGATATTTTCAGCGTTAATGGGTTTGTGGAGGCATAACCCCACTGTAAGTCAAGGAATTTCTGAATCTCCTCTATTTAGCGTTTAAGACTCTAGCATTTCCCTAGGAGTTTTAAATTAACACCACTTACTAATCCATATGAATAAGCCACAAATAAAACCTTCTCTGTCTGAAAGACCAGACTCTTGATGTGGCTTCCAGGTAAGTAAGGAAGCCTCTCCCCCATCAAGTGCATAGTCCAATGGAGACACTAGTGGGAAGCCAATTACCTTAGGATTCAGAAGAGTTATAAAAGATGTGCTCCAACTCTAACTGAGGTGGAGCGGGAGGGCAAGAGAACTATAGGGAAGGTCAAAAATTGGACATTTGAACTGTGGCTTCAAAGATGAGCAAGAAATTGCAAAGCTAAAAAGAGGGGCAGAAGGGCAGCAGAGACTAGATGAACAGGGAATGAATGTGAGAGAGGATAGTGCGTTTAAGCAGATGCAGTTTGTTCTTCTAGGGGAAGCTGAGAATAGAGAGGCATGAAGGGAGGCTAAAATGGTTACTTGAATGCTGTGCTAATTAAGGGATTCAGACAATCTCATAGAGACTAGGGAGACATTAACATTTTAAGCCAGGAGGTGGCAAAGTGAGATTTCTTCACTTCGGAAAAGACCAGTCAGGCAAGAAGAGGAAGAAGCAAGAAGACAGTGACCAAAAGGAGCTGAGCTGTTAAGCTGTTGTTCGGTTACTAAGTCGTGTCCAACCCTTTGCAACCCCATGGACTGTAGCCTGCCAGCCTCCTGTGTCCTCCACTATCTCCCGGAGTTTGCTTAAATTCATGTTTACTGAGTCGGTGATGCTATCTAACCATCTCATCCTCTGCCATCCCCTTTTGCTTTTGCTTCAAGGGCAACTCCAAAAAAACAAGTGGCCCAGAAAAGAAACACGAAGGTACCACACTTGACGGGGTAACTTAGGAGCCAGAAAAAATTGAAGAAATTTAAGAAATACTGAGATGGTAAAATGATTAGACTTTGACAACTGTGTGGTCACAGAAGGGAAGCAAAGGAGATTAGATAAAACTGACTCTCAGGTATATTCTGGCAATGAAGACTGTGTACATAATGATCCAATACCAGAAACACTGAAGGAAATGGGTGTAGTTTGGAGCACATTCATTACCCAGTTAAATCATGTAGACGGGGGGATCCAGTAAACTGTGTATTCGACAAATACGTATTGAGCATCTGGTTTGTCCCGCACGCTGTTAGGCACTGGGCCTAGTATGTATCGATGGTGAACAAAACACCCATGCTCCCTGCCGTCATGGAAAGAGGGTTTCTCACAATGGAAAGAGAGCCTGACTAGCAAGAAAGATGTCTTATAAAACGATGAAGCCTCACTTCTGATCAGTTCTCTGTTGGCTTTTCCCCCCAAGTATAGGCAGGTCTCAAGCATTTTTCAAAAGGAGCCAGGACACCGCATACTTGGATACCTATTTAACCTTGTGTCCAGAGCTCATTCATTCATTCACTTTTTTCACTCCTTGCACCACCTCTATGATTTATGAAGTGTCTGTTCTGCATCAGACTCTGTGTTAGACACCGTGCCAGAGGCTCTTACTTGCCAGGGAATTTTGGTGGCGGGGCAAGCACACGGCACTGGTGACCAGACTTGGCCTGCTCTTGACTTGTTTTGCCAAGTTTCTAAATGTCACTGGATTTCTTTCACCAGTAAACAAGTGTAAGTGTTTAGATCACTGACTGCAAACTGCACTGCAGAGCCAGACCTCTCCCCAGAGGCCAGACCACCTGCGGGGAGGTAGGGAGGGGGAAGAGGAAGACGTGCTGAATAGGTAGGGTGACCCCCCCCAATTTGCATCCGTGTCACACCTCGCAAGACAAAGTAAGATTTTCCTTTTTAAAAAGAGATTTCTGAAGCTAACTTAAAAACCCACTGAGTTGGAAGATTTCTAAGAGTTCTCAAAATTCTAAAATGTTATCCTCTGCATTTTCCCCATAGAAAGACTTTAATGAATGGTGATAGGCCCCTGTGTCAACTCGCTACAACTTACTTCACCCATAATATAATACTATTCTATATAATATAATGCAATGTAATATGAAAGTCTGAAATGCAATACTAATGATATGGCCTGAAATACAAGCCTTGGGAACAGGAAAAAAATTAGCAAGGAAAGGAAGGGAAAGATCTGAGGCATTTTAGGAGAAGGCAATGGCAACCCACTCCAGTACTCTTGCCTGGAACATCCCATGGACGGAGGAGCCTGGTAGGCTGCAGTCCATGGAGTCACTAAGAGCGACTTCCCTTTCACTTTTCATTCTCATGCATTAGAGAAGGAAATGGCAACCAACTCCAGTGTTCTTGCCTGGAGAATCCCAGGGATGGGGGAGCCTGGTGGGCTGCCATCTATGGGGTCACACAGAGTCGGACACGACTGAAGGGACTTAGCAGCAGCAGGCTAACTCCTGGGTACCCTTGCCATTTCTCCTGCATCTTGAGACTTCTAATTTACCCACCTCTCTTCCTTTCTAGTGGCTCCTATTGCCATGGCAATGCCTGTTGTTCTCTCCTCCCCCAGTGGACCACTCTTCAACCTGAAGTCTTTTCCATCCACCAATCTACTCATTTTCCTTATTTCCAAACTCTCCCCCACCCTCAATTTAAATTCACCTGGTGGCTCAAATGGTAAAGAATCTCCCTGCAAGGCAGGAGACCTAGGTTTGATCCCTGGGTTGGGAAGATTCCCTGGAGAAGAAAATGGCTACCCACTCCAGTATTCTTGCCTGGAGAATTTCAAGGACAGAGGAGCCTGGCAGGTTACAGTCCATGGGGTCACAAAGAGTCAGACACGACTGAGCGACTTTCTCTTTTCCAGTGAAGCTATTCCCAATTACATATTAAGAAAAGGGACACCTAAATGTCATTCCCATTAACCTGAGAGCTCCTTATCTTATCAAAAATACTTATATTTTTTACAAGGCCAGGGTTGATAATTCAAATGAATGACTGATTTGATGGACTATATCTGCAGTCCTAAAGTTAAAATGAGCCTGGCTTTGAGAAATCATTCTTTCACTTATTCAGCAAGTATTTATTGAGACTCTTGTTTTGTGCTTGATACTGCATCAAGTGTTGTGGATTTCTCTTTGAAAAAGGGGGACTTCCTTGGTGGTCCAGGAGCACAGGTTCAATCCCTGGTGGCGGAATTAAGATTCCACATGCCACACAACCAAAAAAAAATAAAAGGAAGTAAATAGTCCACCCTCTGGAGCCATACAGTTCAGCTGGGAGATAGAAATGAACTGCATGGCACAGGTTGCTGGCAGATGATGCACCACAGGAGGAGTGAGTGACAAAGGAAGGTAACTCTGGGGACCAAAGCCAACTCTAGAGAGTTTTCTGCCTGAAAATTTGCCCTCAGAAATCAGAAGCTCGAAACTGTACTTGTTATTCCTGTATCTCATCTTTCTCCACTTCGGCACTGTTTCCTCCAAGAAGCCAGCTGGCTGGCTGACCGAGTGTCTGCGTGCTCTCAAAACAATAGGAATAAAGGCAAACCAGAAGAAGGGGAGTCTCTAATTTCAAGGCCATGTTTAAGCAAGTCAAGAAAACAACCAAGTCCAATGAGGAAATGCCCTTCAACAGCTGACACCCCCCCCCCCCAACAAATTTATTGAAAATACCCAACTTCTGGAGGAAAATATAAGCAAATTAAAATACTCTAATAATGACCCACTGGCCAAGGGTTCATTGATTCAAATTGAGTAAATACTACCTTTGCACGTCTACTCCTGTGGCTATTGTTTGGCCGACATACGTCTTTAGAACTTAAGCTTGCCCAGCCCTTGAAAGGAATGAAGAGGCATACATCTAAAGTACAACATCTCTGATGTCTTTGTCAATTTCCTATGTGAAGCCTGAATTACGATATAATATGTCTTGAGCCACAGATAAAAACTTTCCAAATCAGAAAAAGAGCCTTCTAACAATTGCCACTAGAGATGATTATTCCCTAATCAACACTGAAGGAAATGAGAACTGCCCCTCTGTATTATTCCCAGATATCTTCTGGAAGTGTCGAGAAGAATATTTAAGTGAATGATTCTTAGCCAAAAGGAAAAAAAAAAGGATACAAAAATGAGTGATTAATTCCTCTTAAGTTCTAATTAGGAGCATGAATTATCTGATCCCTTAAATTGACTGTTTGCAGGCGATACTTATAATGTTAATAGAGGCTTTAAAAACTGGGCAGGTTATGATTCTAAAATTAAGAGAGATAGATTTAGTTCTAGCCAATCTTTGCTTTCTCCTGACACTGAAATATAAGAACTGCATGATTTTAATTACACTCTGAAAACTGAAATAACAAATAAGTGACTCCCTATTCTGGTAAAGGTCTGCCGGCTCTGTAACTTGCTAGCTGTAGGACTTTGGGCAAGTAACTTAATATGTGAATTCTTTATTTCTCCTAATGCAAATGCCTGGAAAAATCCCATGGATGGAGGAGTCTAGTGGGCTACAGTCCATGGGGTCACTAAGAGTCGGACATGACTGAGTGCCTTCACTTTCATGCATTGGAGAAGGACATGGCAATCCACTCCAGTGTTCTTGCCTGGAGAATCCCAGGGACAGGGGAGCCTGGTGGGCTGCCATCTATGGAGTCACACAGAAGAGACTTAGCAGCAGCAGCAATAGCATAGTTAGTAGTGAGTCTAATGAAATGATCCATGTAAAATGAATGCCCTAATGTGTGGCATATAGTAAATACTTAATAAAGTATGTTTTAAAGTATGTTTTAAAATATGTTAGCCATAGTAGAAATCCAATTTGCATAGTCATAGTTATTTTGTACATGTCTATTTTTCCCGATTGATTTTTCCATGAGGAAATGATTCGGCAATAATTTTTTTTTATCTTCATCACTGCGGTGAAGTATATATCTTGAAGAAGGCAATTAAATGTATTTAAGAATAATAATGAAATAAGAAGTAAGGGAACGTTAAAAATTTTCAAAACTGTCAGAATTTCAGTACATGCTGTTTGCATTTCCCTTCTTCATATATGCCTGGAATCACGAACTGTGGAGGGAAGCAGACAATGAGGGTGAAATGCCAGAGCAGAGTTGTCAGGCCCAGAAGAGACAAGGATGCAAGAGATGGACGAGCACTAACTCTGCACGAAGCCTGAGTCCTCCCTGAGCTCCCGCTGACGGACTAGCAGTTCTTGAGCTTCACGCGGACGCTCAGCACAGAGTTTTCAGTGCTCAGCTCTGCTTCCAAGTTCATCACAGATCATCAAGCTGGCAGATAATGATGTCTGTCAAACCTGATTTCACTTCGATGAGATACTGACACATGGTGTGAATGTGTGTGTGTGTGTAAAGTTTCAATTATTGGGTATCTTTAATAAAAATGATAGTATTTTTACTATAATTTTCTCATGCTAAAGTCTAAAGACCCCAAAGTAAGATTCTGGTTAAAAGTGTGATTAAAAAAAAAGACATTTCTGCTAAAGAAAAAAATCACTAAATGATGTGTAACACTTGTGAGAAATATACAGTTCACAAAAAAGAATGGGCTACTAGTAGCAAACATAGTAACTTGACAAAATACCTTCAAATAATAAAATCTGATATGTCCAATTTTTAAATGGCATGCGATACTGAGTGGCATTTTTAAATTGATTTTTTAAAATATATTTATGTTTTAACTGAAGGATAATTCCTTTACAGAATTTTGTTGTTTTTCTGTCAAATATCGACAAGAATCAGTCATGGGTACATCCATGTCCCCTCCCTTCCGAACCTCCTTCCCATCTCCCTCCCCATCCCACTATTCTAGATTGTTACAGAGCCCCTGTTTGAGTTCCCTGAGTCATAGAGCAAACTCCCATTGGCTATCTATTTTACATATGGAATTGTAAGTTTCCATGTTACTCTCCATATATTTCACCCTCTCCCTCCTCCCCCCCCATGTCCATAAGTCTGTTTCCTATGTCTGTTTCTCCATTGCTACCCTGAAAATAAATTCATCAGTACCATCTTTCTAGATTCCATATACATGTGTTAGTATATAATATTTGCATTCTCTTACTGACTTACTTCACTCTGTATAATGGGCTCCAGGTTCGTCCACCTCATCAGAACTGACTCAACTGTGTTCCTTTTTATGACTGAGTAATACTTCATTGTGTACATAGGTACCACCACGGCTTCTTTATCCATTCATCTGTTGATGGACATCTAGGTTGCTTCCATGTTCTAGCTATTGTAAACAGTGTGGCAATGAATATTGAGGTTCTGTGTCTTTTTCAGTTTTGGTTTCCTCAGGGTATAAGCTTAGTAGTGAAATTGCTGGGTGCTTTTATTCCTAGTTTTTTAAGGAATCTCCATACCATCTTTCATAGTGGCTGTACCAATTTACATTCCCACCAGCAATGCAAGAGGATTCCCTTTTCTCCACACCCTCACCAGCATCTATTGTTTGTGGACTTTTTGATGAGGGCCATTCTGACTGGTGAGAGGTGGTATCTCACTGTAGATTTGACTTCCCTTTCTCTAATAATGAGCGATGTTGAGCATCTTTCCATGTGTTTGTCAGCCATCTGTATGTCTTCTTTGGAGAAATGTCTGTTTAGGCCTTTCCCCCACTTTTTGATTGGGTTGTTTGTTTCTCTGGTATTGAGCTGTATGAGTTGCTTATATATCTTGGAAATTAATTCTTTGCCCATTTTCCCTTTGCTATTATTTTCTCCCATTCTGAGGGCTGTCTTTTCACCTTATTTGTAGTTTCCTTTGCTGTGAGAAGTGATATTTTTGAGCACTTGCTTTATTATAGGCACTAAACCAAAACCATTCGATTAACTCATTTAAATACTGTGGGTTTTCTAAAAGAAGAAACTATGACTTAAAAAGTTCAAGAAAATTTCTTAAAGTTGTATGAGGCAGAATAAGGACTCATCTGGGTCTGTTTGATTCCATAAATATAAATATCTAACGAGACTTAGTAAAGAATATTCTTTTCAAGAACTTCAAGGGCCGATAGTTGATAATAATTTGAAATGACATCAGACATTTCATTGGCCTGATGAGTCTGTTATATCAGTTAACTCAGACCAAAAACGTAAAATGGTATTTGAGCTTTAATTATGTGTGTATTTGTCTATTGCTGTCAGAAATGTCATTTCTACTAATACAGGTGAAAAATTATACCAACAAATATTTACAGGGTATTTGCCTAGTAGTGAGGTTGCTGGGTCATATGGTAGTTTTATTCCTAGTTTTTTAAGGAATCTCCATACTGTTCTCCCTAGCAGCTATATCAATTTACATTCCCACCAACAGTGCAAGAGGGTTCCCTTTTCTCCACACCCTCTCCAGCTCTATAATACAGAGAGCCCAGCCTGGCACTCTATGGTGACCGAGAAGGGTGAGAAGAGGGAGGGGAGGGAGGCTCACGAGGGAGGGGATATATGTATAATTATGACTGATTTGCACTGTTGTATGGCAGAAACCAACACAACATTGTAAAGCAATTTTCCTCCAATTAAAAAATAAATTAAAAAAAAAAACAAACATTTACTATATGAACTAGGCACGCTTTAAAGCTTATTGGATACATTCATGAATAAAACCAATATCCCTGCCCTTACAGAGTTTGCATTTTACTTCCATTACAGTTTAATCTATCTATAGTAATAACAAAACACCAAAAGAGATGCCTGATCCCGCAGGTGCTTCTGGGAGGGGGTGAAGTACAGAGGAGTCAAAGCCCTTTAGAATGAGTTTTGATCAAAGAGAAACAAAAGATGGGAGAATCCGGGAAACAAACTGATCCAGATAAAAATCTGTTCCAAGACATTATAGTTTCAGACAACCGATCAGGCACAACTTGTGGGACTAAGCATCCAGCTGTGTGTTCTTGTGAAATTGTGGCCACTTCAGCAACACTGTTTATTGGCCTGTCTGCTTTCATTTCTCACTTTCCTTCGTCCCACTCCAGCTTTCTAGGGATTGCACATCTTTCAAAAAACGCAGTAACAAAACACTTCTCAAGCTCAGTATTCTACACACCCCACACTAAGAAACTAAAAAGAAAAGGGGAAGGGAGAGGAACAGAAACAGAAGGAGAAGATAAAATTGTTACAGCAAAGTAGCAAAATCCAATCACACAATGGCCACTTCTCAAAAGTTCTTGGAGTTCAGATAACAAAGGACTCTGCCTTGAACACCTTGTCCAATCTTTCAGACTTTAAAATGGAGCTCTTATTTTCTGACTTCTCTGTATCTGTTGCCTTTATGGAACACTTGAAAACACACACACATCACAGAGTAGTCAAATAAATGGCTTTTTTGAATGGGGTCCAAGATTCAAATTACTGTGATTAGTTCACATCTATAAAATTAATTAAAAGTCTTTTCACTCTCAGCCTGGTGATGATTACATTGTTTGCTTTATTGTGCCAGCCTAAGACTACGATTGAGTTAAAAACTATCACAACAATATGAGGAGATCAAAAAATATTCTTATTAATCCAGACTCTTTTGCTTAATAATTGACTCATGGTAATTCACTCACCTTAGAAGGGCCTTTTGGTATGGACAATTCTGTGGTCTAAACACAATAAAAAACACATTCATAAAAATGCAGGTTTTCATTATCTGGCAGGTACAAGTAGTGCCCATTTACTGAATTTATGTTTCGAGGTCTGGATTCTCCTTCATTTCCACAGACTTTAGATGAATTATAAAATGCAACAATATTACCATGGCTAAAAAATTTTGTCTCTAAAATTCACTTTTATTTCTTACTTTTCAATGATTTATCCTATTTTTCACTGGCTTGGAAGAAAAGTCATGACCAACCTAGATAGCATATTCAAAAGCAGAGACATTACTTTGCCGACTAAGGTCCGTCTAGTCAAGGCTATGGTTTTTCCTGTGGTCATATGTATGGATGTGAGAGTTGGACTGTGAAAAAGGCTAGGTGCCGAAGAATTGATGCTTTTGAACTGTGGTGTTGGAGAAGACTCTTGAGAGTCCCTTGGACTGCAAGGAGATCCAACCAGTCCATTCTGAAGGAGATCAGCCCTGGGATTTCTTCGGAAGGAATGATGCTAAAGCTGAAACTCCAGTACTTTGGCCACCTCATGTGAAGAGTTGACTGATTGGAAAAGACTCTGATGCTGGGAGGGATTGGGGGCAGGAGGAGAAGGGGATGACAGAGGATGAGATGGCTGGATGGCATCACTGACTCAATGGACATGAGTTTGAGTGAACTCCAGGAGTTGGTGATGGACAGGGAGGCCTGGTGTGCTGCAATTCATGGGGTCGCAAAGAGTCGGACACGACTGAGTGACTGAATTGAACTGAACTGAGACTAAATCTTCTTAAAGTTTAATGAATGAAACACGTGGGAATCTTTTTCCAAAGTAGATTCTCTTTTAGTAGCCCTAGGGAGATTTCAAATTTCTAAAAATCTCTCAAGTGAGCCTGATGCTCCTTAAAAATATCCTAGTAGAAATACTTTGATTCAGGTCAGCTAAGCAACTCTGTGTTGCACTTTTATTATGGAGGAGTCCCTAAGCTGTGATGTTCCATGATTCTTAATGGACGATGCCAAGGGAATATGAGAAAATCAGTCCTTTGTTTGGAACATGACCATCCCTGGCAAGGATAATAGTTCTCCACTGATGTTCCAAAACGCAGCACTATAAAATACCTTTACTTATAACAATTATCAGTGTCATAAAATATTTTGTTTATGTGTCTATTTTTGTCTATTGTGAAATCCTTTATTTTTGAAAACTTGCAAAAACAAGATAGGTCTTATTATTCTTTGACTCTTCTAGGGTTACATATCTGAATGCTTCATATATTGCAAGCACTAATCAAATGTTTGTTAAACCAAATTGAAGGCAACCTGCTGCAGTGTTCCTGCCTGGAGAGGTCAGTGGATAGAGGAGCCTGGTGGGCTATGGGATCCATGGGATCCCAAAAGAGTCAGCCACGACTGAGCAACTAAACAAGAGGGTTGGCTATCCCAGAACAAGGTACAAGAGCAAAGCACTTGAACTTTAAGCAGAATTCACTTGTCATTTGGCTCTAGGGTCTAGGTTTGCCATTTAGTCAAAAATTCTGAGTAAGACACAATTTGCTTTCTGGTCAGCTGCTCAAAAATTCATTAAAATTCATGTCTCTCCTAAACTGTGGTATATAGAATATTTTTAAATGCATATTTTGGTGCCCTGATAAAGAATTTAACAGATAGTAATTCAAATGTAGACTATTTGCTTTAGAATGTCTCAGGATGAGGTGGGTAAGTAGTGGTCTTGTATGAACTGATTAGACTGGTCTTTCATGATTAAACATCCATGAGATATTAATCTTTTAAGCAAATTTGCTTTCTACTTTGCCGTTTAATTATAATACCCCATAAAAGAGGAGAGGTTCAAAAGTTTTAGGACACAGCATCTATAAACAACTCAGCTGACTTCTCACTGAAAATTTTTAAGTGGGGAGACTTTTACTAAAGGAAAAATTAGTACTTACGTACTCTAAATTACTGTGTGGGAAAATACATATTCAATTTTTTTCCCCTTATTCAAAGAGCGTGTGTGTGTCTATCTGTCAGTCAGGCAGATGCAGTTTTCTTCTAGGTAAGATAAGGGGTATTTCTAATTCAACTACCCAGAGCAAGAAAATTGACAAAGAAAGCAGTTATTGTCCATGCTTAGTGAGGTTAGCACTAACCTCCTCAGTGAGGTTTGCACTAAGCATAATACTCCTCCTCTGTGCTCAAAATTAATGAAAGTTGCTGAAGTGGGACGTCAATTATTGCTACTACTTTAGGACTATCAGATTACTAACATAATTTAGGGAGAAAGTACAAGTAACTTAGAGAACTATGTTTAATACTCCCCGGCCTGGGCTGTCCCCGCTGCCCAATTCTCCAGGCACAGCAGCCCTCACAGAAATCTGGGAAACTATTTTCTCTGTCCTGTCTCTAGCTCTTAGGTGCTTATTTCACTTCAGACTTCTTGAACATCAGACTAATCTATCCCACACACTGGGAAAGGATAACACATATAATATGTAATATTATATCAGACTTCATTTTGTAGAATTGTTGCTATTTAGCTGCTAAGTTATGTCCAGCTCTTTGCAACCCTATGGACTATAGCCGACAGGCTCCTCTGTCCATAGAATTCCCCAGGTAAGAATACTGGTGTGGGATGCCATGCCCTCCTCCAGGGGATCTTCCCAACCCAGGGATCAAACCCACATCTCTAGCATCTCCTGCATTGGCAGGTGGGTGGGTTCTTTACCACTGAGCCACCATTGTAGAATTAGGTTTTCATTAAAAATGTTTATGACTCTGTGTGTGTGTATGTGTGTATGAGAGTATTTGTTTATATACATGTATACTAATTTCTATCAGTAAGTCTATCACATGGAAAAGAAAATTGCATTTGGATTATTTTATTGTGTTTATATTTGTTTATTTCCTTTATCTACAATAAACATGTTTCTATTGTAATAAGACTATTTTTCACTTAAAATATTATACATGTGTGTATATGCATTGAAAAACTTAGAAATTCCATAAATCACTATATTTAAATAAAAATACATGGACTTCTAAGGATCATAAAGGAATGATAATCTGCATAAATGCATGTGATGAGATATCAAAAAGGCATTAGTAGGAATTCCTTCTTCATATGATAAAAATCTTAATTACCACTTAGAGTTTAAAACTTTTGTCCCATTACTTAGACTAAAACAACAAAGTGAAACAGTCTTTTCTGAAAGCTTCATTTCATGGGATGGAGAGTGAGTTCATTAAAAACTCTGCCATCCTCTTCTTCCCTTCAAAACTCTTGGAGGCAAACAGAATCATTTCAATAAATTCAGGTGCAGCCAAAAAGAACAGCCCGTGGGTGCAACAGGGAGAGGAAAGACTATGCAATCCTAGTGGGTACTTCATGGAAACATTTGAAATTCATCTTAATCTGCATTAAAGGTGTTTGGAAATTCAAATTAAAAAACAACAGTTATCTCTAGTTTCGGTACTTTGACTAAGCACTTCTAATTCATTTTTGCTATTTCACAGCAGTGTTTCAGGTGGGCTCCTCCTTGACCTAACCTAAAACAGTGTGCAAGGACTAGGAAGAGAGTTTATAAATATCCTTGTTAGACAACAAGCCTTGTTGGAAGCCTACCAGGTACAGAACCCTGCTGGGAAACTGAGAGAAGTCATCAGAGAGAAGTTCCTCTCTTGGAAGAACTGCAATTCACTTGAGGGATTCGATGTAGGAGGCATGCAAACAGTGCAAACCCCCCAACCTGCAGGAACAGAAGAAGACAAAAATTGACAGCAAATGCCTACAGAAATGACCCACTGCACAGAGAAAACCTGAGAAAGCTTCCAGGAGTTAGGTGCGTTTTGAGACTGATTTTAACAGCAGCCACAGAACTGGATTAAGGAAGAACAAAAGCAATATTTTCTAGGTGAGTCAGTACACACAGAGGAAGTTGGTGAAAACAGATCAATTTCCCACATAAAATGGGATCCCACTGGGTCTGAGACAATTTTATTCTAACCCAAGCGTTCAACGACTTTGCATTTGATAAATATATCAGAGATATAGTTCTGTTGGTTAGGTGCACAGATTTAATTGTGAAACAGTCTGGATCCCAGTCACTGCTGCTCACTAATTGTGTATCCTTGGGAAAATTTCTCTCCATAAGCATCCATTACTTCATCATTAAAATGAAGCTAATTATAGACTTTCTGTTACAGGGTTGTTCTGGGAACAGGATAATACATGTAAAGTGCTTGGCACACACTATGGTACAATTTAGAGCACAATGAATGTTAGCTAGAGTTAGAATTGTTGTTTAGTCCTTAAGTCATGTCTGACTCTTTGCAACCCCATGGACTGTAGCCCACCAGACTCCTCTGTCCATGGGATTTCCCAGGCAAGAATATTGGAGTGGGTTGCCATTTCCTTCTCCAGTTGATCTTCCCAACTCAGGGACTGAACCCTCATCTCCTGCTTTGGAGGTGAGTTCTTTACCACTGAGCCACCTGGGATGTGTTAGACTGAAATAAATTAAGTTCAGGACTCAGGAAATGAGAGGGGGGTTTCCTAAAAGGAAAGATAAGTTTAGGCAGTGACTCTCAAACTTGAGTATCTATCAGAATTGCCTGGAGGGCTTGTTAAGCCACAGCTTGCTGGTGCCTACTCAAGTTTCCAATCCAGTAGACCTAGGGTGGGAGGAAAGGGAGACTCCACACTTCTAGTAAGTTCTTAGGTGATGCTATGCTCCTCATTTTGGGAACCACTGAGTTAAGACATGTACACCAGGCAGGCATTTTTCACCTGAGAAAACCACTTGTCTGTGTATCTCCCATGTGTTCTATAGGTCTGCATGAAGACCAAAGTGGTACTTCTGCATCTCTGGGATGTGTGCTTCATTTATTTATAATGGTTACTCAGAAAAAATTTTTTTACCATGTATGAAAATCTGCTATTTGAAATAACCTGAGCTCGACCTGGGCTTCCCTGGTGGCTCAGAGGTAAAGAATCTGCTTGTGATACAGAAGACGCAGGAGACCTGGGTTCGATCCTTGGGTGGGAAAGATCCCCTGGAGGAGGGCATGCCAACCCCCTCCAGTATTCTTGCCTGGAGAATCCCATGGACAAAGGAACCTGGTGGGCTATCGTCCATAGGATCGCAGAGAGTCAGACACGACTGACGCAACTGAGCAGGAACTCTACCTGGGGCCAAAAAGAAAGCACGTACATTCAAATATTTGGTGCAAGAAGCTGTAAAACATCTCATTATTTTCAGTAAGGACTTGAACTAGAATGGAACAAGTAGTGTCAGTTGCTCAGTTGTGTCCGACTCTTTGTGATCCCACGGACTGTAGAATGGAACAACATGACCCATAAATTCTTTTCGTGGGGATATTTGTCACACTTCTCAAATGACCACTGGATACCAAGTCAGTGATGTGCCTAAGAATGTCGCCTCAGAGACTCTTCTCTCTTCTTCCCTTTTTCCCCACATTGTGTGGGTTGACATTGTTTCCCCGCAGACTAACTAATTTTTGCTGTTGTTTAGTCACTAAATTGTGTCCGACTCTTTTGTGACCCCATGGACTGTAGCCGGCATGCTCCTCTGTCCATTTCCTAGCAAGAATACTGGAGTGAGGAAGGAGAAGGTGGGACAGACAGGGAGAGTGGCATGGAAACATATACACTGCCATATATAAAATAGATAGCCAGTGGGAATGTGCTGAATGACTCAGGGAACTCAAACGGGGCCTCTGTAACAACTGCGAGGGGTGGGATGGGGTAGGAGGTGGGAGGGAAGTTCAAGAGGGAGAGGACATAGCCGTACCTATGGCTCCTCCCTGTTGATGTATGGCAGAAACCAACACAATATTTGCATCGATTAACCTTTAATTTAAAATAAATACAGTTTAAAAAGAAGAGAGAAGGAATTCTGGAGCAGGTTGCCATTTCCTTCTCTTGGGGATCTTCCCCACCCAGGGATCAAACCCATGTCTCTTACATTGCGAAGCAGACTCTTTACTGCTGAGCTACCAGGGAAGCCCCTCTCTGAAAACGTTTTGGGAGATGAGGGAGTCCTTCCATTCAGGGCTTATTATGAACACAACCAAAAACCTCAATTATGTTTTTGTGGACAAAAACTGCTCCCAGTAAGGTTTACTCCTATAAAGAGAGTTATTATATATGAAGAAAAGATGATTAGAGTGTTTCATATCACTAACACTGTTTTTCAAAAGCTAAAAGGCTCAAGGAGAAGCTGATGCAGTAAGACTTATTTTTTGCCCTGGATCTGGATTCAAACACTTCACAAAGCTGCCATTTCCCCCTTCCACTCTTGTCTTCTAAGGCAAAAACATTGAGTCACAAGAAAATAAAGAAGAAAGATAATTAATGCTTTTATCCCTTTCATTTTCTCCTCCTCCTCCCCTAAAAATAGCTTTCCTGCTACTACCAGATCCAAATTACTCACCTTTGGCACAAACACCAGGTTTATATTTACTCGTTAGGGTGGTTGCCATGGCTACACTGGAGGTACCTAGCAAGAAGTGAGAGGTCTGACTCATAAAATCTAGTGCAGCTTGGTAAAATGTTGGTGCGGTCAGAATATTATGGAAACAAGAGAACTGACTTAAAAGAATTAAATAAATGGCCTTCGGAGATGGGGCCCTCTCGGTTTGGTAAGTACCGACCTAGTGTTACTTATTGAGGAGAACTGTTTACTGCAGGGCTTGGCTCTATGATTGACAAGCAAGAGAAGAGTTCCCACAGGTTCCAGCAAACACCTGTTCTCTTGGCAAGGGTTTAAAATTACACTTTACTGCCTGCTGACAATAAATTGCCCTGATTCTACACAGCTTGGCTTAACATTTCATCTGACAACAAGTCACCATAATTGCCTCTCCAAAGGTGTAGCAAAAAATAAATCCTACACATTTATTACGATCTCTTGGGCACCTGTGAGAGCTGTGTTATGGCACACCTGGTGAGAGAGATCCAGAACTGGCACGAGGGCCTTCTTTGACAGAGAAAGTGAAAAAGAGAGGTGAAGTGACTTGGCCCCACGTGAAGGGTGGAAGGCTGACCAAAAAGAAGCATGTCCAGGACCAGTGGTCTTGCTAAGCGAGAACTTGCAAGTATGTCCCAGTCAGTTCCTATCAGACGTAAGAGATGAATAACCAGAATAAATCAAAGCGAGACATTTCCTGGCACAATTAGATTCTGAAAATATTGAAAGAAAACAAATCTGGGCTTATATTTGTAGTTCCAATGACCAGAACTTTGAATTCTGGAGATAATAAATGACCTTGCACGTGACCTTACAACAATATAGGAAATCCCACATTTCTATAATCTTTGGGAAGGAAGATCCTCCTCTATCTGTGTTGGTAATTAATAGTTGGTCATTTGATTGAGTGAGTCAAAGCTAATTGTGCATAGCCTTCGATAGCACCCATGAAAATAATTCCCCTTCCTCCCTCATCTTCTAAGGCAAGATGTTAGCAATTTTGACTGGAAGTCTCTATTCACGTGGCTAGAAAACCTTGTTTCGAGAATACATTTACCAGATAAGCTTGCTGTTAATCCTGTTTGACCACTAAGTATCAGATTTATTCCTAAACAAACTGTGATTTTGCTCTTCACAGTCATGTAAAACACCCGAGAAGGGAGAAACTCAGGCAGCTGATGCTGAGACCTTTGTCGTCTATGTAGACAAAGGTGTCTTCCTGCATTATTTGTTCTTTATTCACTTGCTCCTCACCCTTGTTTCCCACTTCTTTGTTTTCTAACATATCTTTCTCTCTTAGAAAATATCTTAAGAAGAAGTCCTCAGCAGTATCCATGTTCTTATGAAGACACTCTGGACATAGCAGTAGTTGATGCTTTAAAATTCACAAGAAATTTTTCAAATATAAAAGAATAAAGTATTGAATAATTACCAATCAGATCATCTCTAAGGTCTAGATTTCCGTCCATTTGATTTGAAGCCAACATGTACATTACTTGAGGGCTTCCCTGGTATCCACGGGCCAATGCCGAGACACCAGTTTGACCCCTGGGTTGGAAAGATCCCCTGGAGAAGAAAACGGCAAACATCTTCCAGTACTCTTGCCTGGGAAATCTCATGCACAGAGGAACCTGGAGGGCTACAGTCTGCAGGGGTGCAGAGAGTCAAACACAATTTAGCAACTAAACAACAACAACAAAAGCACACTATTTAGTAAAGATGTTCATTATGCCATGACGTACACACGTGGAAAAATAAAGCAGCTAAATGTTCAAGTTCAAGTAGGTAGAACAGAAGAGAAATCAAGAGAGAACAAGGCTGTTGGGGGCTGTAATTGTCAGGAAACTGTTATGATGGAGGAGGGGTGGGATACGGGTTAATTTAGCTGAACTCTGAAAAATAATCCCAGCATGTAAACCTGCTACTATAGGCCTGTGGTTATTTTAGAGGCTTCAAACTAAAGCATCATAAGATGCCCTTAAGTTACATCTCCTTTCTGTAAGAATACATAAATTGTTAGAGAGTACCAAGTTTTCAAAATGACTTTGGAATCCTATCCCAAATCTGAAATTTCAAAGTAAATATGGTCATCTGAAGATATTGATAAATATTGTCATTTATCTTGCCTGCAAACATCCAATGTCCTATGCCAAGTGGTCTCCAATGTGGGGTATGGGAGACCCCATCCATTGGGGTGTCTTGTTCCTTTTAATTCCTATTTTGTTTCTCTTTTATAATGTATCTACTACTACAACAGGACAGGCGAATAAGATATAAATAAGAAATGAGGAATACAAATCACCAGCATTTGCTGAGCATTTACTATGTGTCAGGCCCTCTGCTAATCACTTTACATGAAGTAACTTATTTAATCCTCAAAGTCACCCTATGAGGTAGGATTTTGTTACTGTTCCCATTTTATAAAGGAGAAACAGAAGGCACAGACCTCTGTCTAAGGTTAGTAAGTGGTGGAGCCAGAATGGAGCTTCCCAGGTGCTAGGGGTAAAGAATCTGCCTGCCAATACAGGAGACACGAGAGACTCGACTTCTTTCCTGGTTCAATCTCTGGGCCTGGAAGATCCCCTAGAGAAGAGAATGGCAACCCACTCTAGGATCCTTGCCTGGAGAATCCCACAGACAGAGGGGCCTGGCAAGCTACAGCTTATGGGGTCAGGAAGAATCAGATGTGGCTGAGCACTGTACCGCACTAGGGCCAGAATAGATGGAATAAAGAGGATAGATACATAAGAATTTTTTTAGAAAGAAAAAAACACATCAAATTCTAATATTGGTCATTTTGGACCATTGAGTGATGGGCAAGAGCTTTCCTCTGTGAACTGCTTCGTATTTTCTAAAATATCTATAACAGAGTTTGCTTTTATAACTTGGAAGAAGGAAAAGCACGAAATATTAAAACACTGTAATTTGGTGAGTCAAGGTGAAAAAACAAAAAGAGAACACTGAGAAACTTATGTAACCTGGAAAATAAAAAGAATGATCATGATATATTCTGTCATAATGCACACAATTCAAACTGTGATGGTTAAATAAATGCAAACAAGTTTTTTAAAACAAACAAAACCCTCCATGTGTAAAAGTATGCTTTGGAAAAATAATTACATTACTTTGAAAAAGATCTGATATTTTAGAGAAGTGTTGGATAGCTGATGCTGTTTGATTGATACATTGAATCAAAAATGTTTTAATGCACATTTTCTTTGAAATCACGAGGAGAGAGGGAAAGAGATCAGTGTCTACTCTATACAGCTGAGGAAAATTATTTGCTTCATAAGGATTCCAGGCAGGTTTCTAGAATTAAATTGGTGGCAGTAATCATGTTGTTATTAGTGTAATTGCTTTCTGACATCTGTTTCCCTGTCATAATCATTTCTTTGATAATAGCAATGACATGGATGGTATATATCTAATCAGTAATGCTCAATGCTTCACCAAAATAAAAATGAAATTATATGCGCTCCTTGCCAAATTCTCTTTGACCATAGATATTAAATGTATATGAGATATAGCATAGTTATAAGAATAGGACAGCTCTTTCTCTCCTCTCAAAGTAATTATAGTCAATAATTCTATGATGCCATATAAGTAAGAAGATCCTTTATGAAAGACTGGTGGGGCTGAGTTCGAATCAAGATCTGACTCCCTTGTCTTGACTACCAATCATCAGCGCTCACGGCTTCCCCTTGTGACCCAGACCAGCACGTGGTGGAGGAGGCCTGTCTGCCCACTATGGGAGTGCCCGCAGGCAGGACAGGAGAAGGAACTAGCAGGAAGCAAACTAATAGTTAACTCTGCAGTGTACTCTTTCCCCTCAAAGCGCTACTGTTGAAAATAGAAGAACATAGAGTCCCTTAACCTCCAGGGTTAAAAGTAAATCAGTTCACAAGTATTGATGAAACTCAATGCCCATATCCCTCCTTGCAAGACAGAGAGCAGTTGTCGGAGAAACAAGATTTACACAGGGAGCAAGTGAACTGTGAGATGTAAAACTGATGAGCAGATTAACAGGTGTACCCAATACAAGCAGGAACTCAGGAAAAAAAGGCAAGGGAGAGTGAGACGATGGAAGCTGAGTTGAGTTGCTTTATCATTCTAATATTTCAGTCTTTGCTCTGTAGTAATTGACTTAAGGCATCTGAACTTACAGGTCTCAGAATTGTTTCAAGACCTTCATTAGGTTAAGGAGTCTAACAAGCCGATTTGTCTTTTTTATTGGGACTTAAACATACTTGATTACAAATTTCCAGTGCTGTATTACTAGGGCTTCCCCGATAGCTCACTTGGTAAAGAATCTGCCTGCAATGCAGGAGACCTGGGTTTGATCCCTGGGTTGAGAAGATCCCCTGGAGAAGGGAAAGGCTAAATAAACTTGATTACAAATTTCCAATGCTGTATTTATTATTACATGTTAGAAAACACTATAAGGTTAACAAAAATATGTAAAATATGAAAAATTTGTGTTTTCATTATTTTATACATTAACAAAGCATTATATCATCTATTCTAGACACATTAGTGTATATTTAGAGCCCGTAAGTTTTACTAAGAAAAAGTGACATAAATTCACTGAATTATAATTGTTTTTTCTTCATATATAAGTGCTAGAAAAACTAAATGGTTTTATGCTAGTTTATCTCTCACAAATACATTGTCAGAGTAAGTGAACAAGAAAAGTAAAAAACACAAAAAGTTAAAAGGAGAGGCCTGTGTTTCTGATTTACAGGGAAGCACATGACAAAGCCACTAACACAGACAATGATAAATGACCTAACAAGTTCAGTTACAAGCTAAAGGATCACTGTGGATAGAGGCATATTTATAATCACATTAGCATTTCTGCATGTCTTATGAAACAAAAATTTAATTCTGCATTTTATCGTTTTGGTCATTGCAATGCATTTCAAAGTTAAAATAGGATAGATATAATTTAAGAAAGCACAAACTAAGTAACTTTACATATATATCCAGAAATACCATTAGATTATCAGAATCCAACCGAAGGCCATGTCATTTTTCATCTTTTACTTTCTTCCTCACTCATCACTTCCCAACCCCCTCCCTCAACCCCACTCCCAACCACACACACACACACACACACACACTCTCTCTCTCCCTCTCTCTCTCTCTCTCCCTCTCTCTCCCTCCCTTCCTCTCTCTCTCTCTCTCTCTCTGAAGGCATGGAGCAATGTTCCAATTACAAAGAGAAACAAATTTACAATCTTTCCCAGGTGCTGTGGTGGTAAAGAATACACCTGCCAAGCAGGAGATGTGGTTCCCTCTCTGGGTTGGGAAGAGGGAGGAAATGACAACCCACTCCAGTATTCTTGCCTGGGAAATGCCCTGGACAGAGGAGCCTGGTGGGCTACAGTCCATGGGGTCACAAAGAGTCGGACACGACTGAGTGCCTGAGCGTGCAATCTACAGCTAAGAGGGTTTTATTGCTCTTAACTTGTATTCCTGTTTTTAATCAGCCTTTAATTAAGGCTGATTATTTGTCTTAACTTCAAGCTGGTCAGGAATGTCTTGCTGGGTAGCATGTTACAGATGATAACAATCAGTCCTTTTAAAGTTTTCTAACAATTTTACAAAACAACTGTTGATAAAACTCCAACTCACCTTGAAGGCAATATTGGAAGAAATAAACACCTCTTTTATAAGAGTTTACTGTTTCTTAGGAGAGACCCCAAAGTTTTTATGAAAAAGTATTTTGGTCTTATTTCCTTGATTGCTTATATACAAATAAAGGTTAGAAAGTTCATAGTTCACAATTATTTCCTGAGTATGTACCATGTGCTGGGCACTATTTTAATCACTATAAATATTCATCCATAAGCAGCCATAAAAAACAAACTACAGCAGGTAAAACAACTCCTTTTTCATAGTTTATTATTTTAATACTGGTCCCTATTGATAAAAGAACAATGAAGTCATTACTCCCATTTCCTTCAGGGTGTGATGCTGGCTTAAAAATAAATGCACAAAAACTAAACAAGTTATATTTTAAATGCCCTTTTCTCTCATGTAGTTTATTTATCATGTTACAAACATTTTGCAGCCCAGGCTAAACTGATAAAATAAATGAAACTGATAAAATAAATGAAACATTCATTTTTCTTGTTGCTACTTCTTAAGGTGAAATTCTCTTTCCAACAAACTTTATTTCTAAGTTTTCATGGATTTGATGACTTCAGGGTCCACAAATGTGATATCATCCAGCCTTAATTAAATTTTTATTAGATGTCCCAGCAATTTTCTTATATGTAACATAATAAAGGATTCCATGAGTCAAGCTGCATTTTGGGAGAGCTGTGATCATTCTTCCAGAGACAACATAGTTTATTATATTTATAGAATATTATATTTATATAGTTTATTATATTTATATTCTCAATCTGCCCAGCTATCTATTGGCTGCTTCCCCATACCTATGTGTGTGTGTGTTCAGTGGTGTCCAACCCTTTGTGACCCCATGGGCTGTAGTCCACCAGGCTCCTCTGTCTGTGGGATTTTCCAAGCAAGAATACTAACGCGGGTTGTCATTTCCTCCTCTAGGGGATCTTAGGACCCAGGGATCAAATCCACACCTCCTGCATCTCCTGCCTTGGCAGGCAGATTCTTTACCACTGAGTCACCTGGTAAGCCCCGTAAACAAGTTCAAATTTCCCATCCTGGCAAAACCCTCTCTTGACAGTAATTACTTCCTCCCCTTCAATTCTTTCCCAGATATCCTTTTTTTTTTTTTA